>JANRMT010062831.1:10262027-10399447 GCA_026402145.1 Polypterus bichir lapradei
CTATCTATCTATCTATCTATCTATCTATCTATCTATCTATCTATCTAAAACATATACATCTACAATATCATTCAATAATTTACAATCTATTATCTGGAATTAATAAATTGAAGTTAATCAAATTTGCACAAGGACATATTCAAGATGTTTTCACTGAGAAAATGTTGCTATGGGATTCAGTTACCTTCTCAGTATAAAGTATCAGAACCTCTCAGTGAAAATAATATGCACCACAATTTAAAAAAAAATAAATAAATTGCCTTAATATCTGAGCAGAAAAAAATAAGAATTTCAAGTGACATTTTTGTAATCTGATTTTAAAACGTAATCTGTGTATAATATCAACAAGTGGTCAATAAATTAAAAGAAAAAAAGATATTTAATTTTACGCACATTAAAGTAAATGCAAGCCATTCTGTATAGGGTACAGGAACTATTTTACATTACATTAAGTACTGGTGTTTGCATTTATAAGCAAGCTGTAAAATGAGATTTATTAGTTAGCAAAAGGCAACATATAAATTATTATTATTTATATTTTTTAAACAAACTATGTTGCAGATGTGTTCTGATTATATATTTTAAGGAATATAACTAAGTACAGTACACCCTTCTGTGTTTCTGCATACTGTGTTCTGTCCTCAAAGTGAAGATTTAGGAATTTACAAAGAAGTATAACAATGTCAAGAGTAAGAGTAAGAGAAAACCTCTGCCTAAACAGATTAGCATTTTTACCTATTTAATCTGCAGAGGTTGTTTGCAAATTGAGTCATTACAGCTAAGAATCACTGATCTGAAGGTATACTAGAATTTAATTAAATTAACCACAAAAGCAGATGGTATAACTGTTATGTTATAGCCAGGATTTGTTCTCCAGCTTGTGTGTATTTTGCTGTTTTACTGTTTTTATTAATTTCTATCATTTCTCATGTTTTTTTTTTTGTATTCTGAGAGTGGAACCCTAAGAGGTGGGGTCACTATAATGTCCTCTCTGAAGGAAGGCCCTTCACCTTATTGTAAAACTGTTTTGTTCTATATTTTTAGCTCATAGATTTTGAATTGGGTCTTGTTTGCTCTGGATTGCCTTTTATTCTGTTTTTTGCCTCATTTGTTCTTTTTTGTGAAAAAACAATAATAAAACCAGAGGTACTGTAATCAGTAGTCCTCACTCATGAAGAGCATTTTCGTGCTTTTTCTGTTTTTAAAGTATGCGTTCAGCTTTTAAAAGGTTAGACCCCATTTTAGGCCTGTGAAGGCCAATACTGTCTGTGGTAGTTGTGGACTGGCTGCCTAGGCAGGCAGGCTAATCTTTAGGCAGGCTAATGATGGGCCAGGGTGTTTTGTCTTTTTCTGAAAGCCTTATTTATGCTATGTTTCTGCTATTATGTCACCTGTCTGCTAAAATAATGACTTGCGTTCTATAAAGGGCGATGTCTGACCCTAATTAGCCAGGTTGATGATAAGAGATTATTTATTCATTAAACTAGAAGAAGAGTTTTGAGCAACACTGGATTTCTTACAAAGAATTTCCAGATCTGAAGTGTGCTATGGAACATTATAAACTGACATCACACCAAAGTACTGCAACCGTGTGATAGTATAGGGAATCAAAGGTGTGAAGGCAGTAGATGCAAAGAAATACTTCATAACATGAACGTTGCCTCTGATTTAATACTTTTACTGATTCACCCCTGAAGTGGTCAACTACTTAACTTACACAGAACAGTATTAGTTATAATGAAATGCTCAATATTCATTTAAAAGTTGTAATGTGGATTGGCATTTTTATGATGTATGCATGTAGAGAAATAATGCAAAATTAGTTGATTCAGTGAACCTATTACAGTCAATTATATTCCGATCTAGTAATTGTGGTATAAAAGTCACAAGAGTGTCCACCCTTCCATTATTCAACTCGCTATATCCTAACTACAGGGTCACAGGGGTCTGCTGGAGCCAATCCCAGCCAACACAGGGCGCTAGGCAGGAAACAAGCCCCGGGCAGGGCGCCAGCCCACCGCAGGGCACACACACACACGCTAAGCACACACCAGGGACAATTGAGCATCGCCAATGCACCTAACCTGCATGTCGTTGGACTGTACGAGGAAACCTGGAGTACCCGGAGCGCTACCCACTGTGCCACCATGCCACCCTCACAAGAATTTAATCCTGCAAAATCAATCAGTAGGTCTACAGAGGTGATAAAATTAGACAAAATAGAGGACTGACTTTAACCAAAAATTTTACAAGGCAAGAAAATGGTTATGGAAGTTAAATATTCATTTAATTTAAAAATACGTTTAATAGATGGATTGATGTATATTCTTTGTCATTTTTTAAATAGAATCTTTAATTTACTGGTGCATTGAAATGAACTCTCATGCCCAATATCCAAACACTAATAAGCTGAGTATAATGTGCTGCATCACCACAAATGGAATCACTGAAGCTCTGAAAGATTAGCATTAGGTAAATGTAAAATGTTATTACCAATAATCAGTGCAAGGGCAGAATCAGTATTTTTGTCAAAGATATTGTGTAGCAAAACAATAACACTTTAACTTATCTACTTTTGCAGTATTCAATTAATTCTTACATTATCTGGTTAATCTTTATTCAAAAATGAGAAAATATAAGTAAAAATAAAAGGAATAGCATAACACAGTGACTGTAAATGATGTTTAGCTTGCTTTCTCTTTTGAAAAGTTTACTGGAGAGCAGTAGCCAGCATGCATGTTAAACCACCCACGTATTAGATGAAATTTGGTAACTCAATAGCTATTAAAACATCAGGAAGCAATGATTCTAAACAAGATTGTAGCATGCAAGGCAGAGAGCCTTTGGGGATTTTAGCACCTGAGTAAAGTACAGTTGTTCCCCTGAGGAGCACAAAAATAGTGCTGCCATTTTCAGAACAACATGACAAAATGAGTTATAGCTGCATCCCTAATGTTCTTAGTCTTTATGCATTTATTAAGCTGAGAAATGAGACAAAGCACAACTATTGATAACATTTGTGAATAGACACACTAAAAATCTAAAGCTTGGTTGGAGTGCCTGAAGTTATTAGACTGCATATCAAGTTCAATAATATTAATCTACAAATGGTACTGTTATAGGCTGTTTTGCCAAACCTCCCATGCTCGTGGCTACATCGACATTGTCCAAAAAACAGCTAGAAGTTAATATGTAATGGTGTTGGATGGTATTTTTGTGAATATTGCATTTTTTTATTATTTATGTATGATTATTTTTTCTTTCTGGTGTTATTTTATCATCCATGTGCATTTTAGTCTACTGTGGTTACTGCAATAGTCTGTGGAGGAATGGCAGGAGCACTGTAACCAGCAAGACATTTTTTTAGATTCCTTTGTTTCCCCATCCTCACGTATAGAGACAGGCTGTGCGCCCATGGTCTCCAAGTCACTAAGCAGCAGCTTATCCTGTGGAGCTAAAGGGAACTCCATTCGCAATGCACAGTAGCACATTCTGTCTCAGCCTTGCTTTCCCTCTTTCCACTCGCAGCACTTCTGAGCAATCTTGGATAAGCCCCTAAGTTTACCAGTGAGGGCTTTGTACTTCTATGTGTCAACACAAGCAGTTAACAAAATCAAGAAGAAGCCTCTGTGTCCAGCATGGAGCAATCACTTGCTATGCATTTAAATAGTAGTAATTTTTTTTATGCTTGCAAGTTTTGACATTGCTAAATCTTATGTCTCTAACAATACCTGACCCCTGATGCCCAGGCTAGCCGCAGCATTCACTGCTTTGGACCCAGGACATCAATAAATAACAAATGACGTCACATAACACAGCAGAGGTAGGTGCAAAAGTGCTTTTATCAACAACAGTTCAGCAAACAAAGTGCATTACAGCTGTCTTCTTCACTAAATAAATAATCCAGAATAAAAACAGTAAGTTTGTGAAGGTTAAAAGTCAAGTAATTACTCAGTAAATAATTCATAATAAAAATGAGTTTAAAAACACAGGCAGGCTCTGTCCTTTTAAAGCTAACATGAACTGCTGCGCTTCCTTTTCAACTTTGTCTGTGCTGCTCACCTGACAAGGTCTGTTCAGCCTGCATTGATGTACGCCGATAAGTGCAGTCACCCCTTATTTGGCTCACATCTGTCGCTGCCATCCCTTGGCCTTCAGTGGAGACACTGAACTACTTCTTTTTCACACAACCTTTAGTAGAAGTCAACTCAGAGAAATTGATCAATTCTGCTTCTGGGTGCTCAGCAAGGTCTACCCAGTCCCAGGAGTGACATCTCACTCCCTACGTAGTGTTATTCCTGAGCATTTGCCTTTTCTCTGTTGCACCATCTCGGCCATGATCCTGTCCCTCTTTTTCTTTCTCTCTCATTTTAACCTCTGGTCTCCATTTCCTTTCTTTCTGTCTCAAACTTCCCTCTCATGCTCCTTGTTTTTCTTACATTGGCGCAGGTGCCTGATTATAAACCCCAGACATGAATGGTGGTCCAGCTAAACTCCCCATCAACACCCCAGGGCCACTTGTTAATGCTACTGTGCACACTGACTGCCAGCTGGAGCCTAAGAGCACAATTTTTAGTTTAAAACTTAACACTGTCACAGATCCTTAACATTGCTCATCACACACCGTTAAAGAAATTCCACAGCATTCAGAAAGTCATCTCAGGGAAAAACACAAATCATAAAAAAGACCCTTTGGGCCATTAAACAAATTAACAAGGTCTGTTGCCCAGATGGTAACTCTGCAAATATATTTAAGTCTTCTGGGAAGAGACTTGTAAGGAAGTTTTAAGAGCTTAATAACAGTATCTGGACCACTTAGATATCCCACTGGACCTCAAAATATGGACTTCTTTAGTATGGCTGAAAAGTTACATTGGTAACCTGCTGTCGACTGCCTGGGAGATTCTCATTTGTTGGCTCATGAATTACCTGTTCCTAATTACACTCTTAATCCTTCCCAGATTTGCTTTAGAATACCTTGAGGTTTTACCAATAGGACATTTATAGACCTGCAAATCCAAGGGAAATGTTGGGAGCACCTACAAAAGTTTCCTTGATTTGATGTTGCTTGGATTCTTATGTTGTGTCAAGTTTATCTTTTCCCTGACCAGGGCTGGATTAAGATGGCATTGGGCCTGATGCCGCAGCGCAAAAAAGGCCTATTTTTTCTCTGCATTGGTGCATGTGCATTCGACACTCACCGTACATGCGCACTCAGACCGACCAAGGAGCCTTAATTGCTTGTGACGCAACCAGCCAGCCTTTATTGAACATGAATAATAATAACGACATAGTATCGTACCAACTCGAGATTAACATCAAACTATGTAACATCAACATTCAATAGCAATTGTCTTAAAAATGCACTTAATGCAGAAAACCTAACAATAAAATACACAAAATTTCACAATTCTCTTACGAAACAGAGTAAGAAAAAAAAAGAATTTTCAGAGATATTGGGTCAAAGTGACTCAGTTCAGGCTCTTGAGGGTAAAAATTTGTCCACGATTTAAATTTCATAATAGACCAGAATCCTGTCGAAGATTTCAAAAATTCTAAACATCCATGCTGGGTCCGTGGGCCGGCTTTTAGTTTCACCTTTACAGATAACCGTTTAAACAGCCATCGATTTTTACTGTACAACTATCTTTCAAGGTGAAAAATTTACTATGTGGCACTTACCGAACAATAATAAAGTGGCAAGAATCCCCAAGATATTGCAAAAAATGCAGCTAAATTACGAAGTAAACTGTTTAACATAAAATTGATAGCATTAACTTGAAAACTTTGGTTAACAATAAACACAATGACGATATAGTTACGTCACAGCGCAAAGAACAATAATAACTGTATAATAAGTAACACTGTGTCTAGGCGTCCGAAAGTCGGACTCCAAATTTCATTCTAAAAATTATTTTGAGGTTAATATAGCAAAGGAAAACTGTTCAGCTTCCGGAAAATTCTCGTCTGTTTTCATCTGGGCCTATTTCAGGAATGGGCCTAATGGTGCAGCATCAATAGCACCCACCTTAATCCGGCCCTGTCCCTGACTCTGTTAGGCAGCTAGATGAGGCAATTTGACCATCTGAACAGAATTCACAGTTGTATTGGCCATTTCCCCAGTTTACCTATTTGAAATTCTGCATCTAATTTTCAACTGATCTCCCAGAGGTACTAAGATCAGCTCTAGTTATGGAATGGTCCCTTTGTTACCAAGTAATTCATCAAGAGCCATTTCGTATTCAGACTAACTGCTTTCTGAATAGTTAGAAAAGCTGCCAGTGAAATTGGATTCAGGACAACTGGGTTTGCAAAGGATGGTCTCGAAAGGAAATCCTACCACATTGTCAGTAGATCTGTGTCTCAAGGTGTGAACTCTGGTTATCTAAGGACACAGAAATAAAATTGATGGATGTCATTCTCATTTGTAGAGACAAGTGAGCTCATAGAACTCATGTTAAACTAAAGTAAAAATGCTTTCAATGATGCACTTACTGTTTTTTTGATGCTGATATTTACACTCTTTAATAAAAAATGGATAAAGAGGCACATTCCAAAAAGTGCTTCTCTTTTATTGAGCATAGCAAAAACCTATTCTTCCTCAGATGGCAGGCTTCCCCTTTCCTCACTTATCCTATATTTAGACTTTTTATGCATCTTCTTCCACAATCAACTAATGAGGTAAAGATACGTATATTTGTTACAACTTGTTAAAGTAGCTTTTTTTTCCAATCAGTTCTATTTACATACATATTTGCAGACTTACTCTATTAGAATTCCAGTCAATCAAATACCCCATTCTTCACAATTTAAATGCAAAGACTAAAAGATAATGAATGAAGATGGTTAGGGACTATGGTGGGGGTCCCTGATAAGAAAACACCATTTATTTGAATGGTATGAAGGATGTGTGCAAGTACCAACTTTGTAAGTTGAGGTTATAGGTGGGTGAAGTTTGCTTTCGTTTGTGTCTACATACAAAGGCTTTGTTAAAGTGTGCAGCCTTTACAAAAAATAGGGTCATGAATCTGCCGTCAAACTTCCAAATGACTTTAAAACCATAGTGGAAACAGACAGATGTTTTACTGTTCCAGTTGAAAAGATAATCCTTTCCCCTATTAACTTTAAATCTGCTCCTTACATTCCAACTAACGATCATATTAATAACACTGGTATTTAATTTTAAATTAATAGGCTTCATTTTGTAAAAAACTAAGTAGATCTAGCGCATAAAGAAAAAAATATAATGTTCCCTGGCTAGAAAGTTCATGTATTGCGGCAACATTTTCATAAAAAACACTGCTGTAATCCAGATGAATGCGTTTGGAGCTTGTTTTGTCAGGATACAGTAAAAATGGGTACCATTTTTTCCTATGTTTTAATTTTTAATTCTTGTTTAATGAATGTTTTCACGGGTGGCACGGTGGAGCAGTGGGTAGTGCTGCTGCCTCGCAGATTGGAGCCCCGGGTTCGCTTCCCGGGTCCACCCTGCGTGGAGTTTGCATGTTCTCCCCATGTCTGTGTGGGTTTCCTCTGGGTACTCCGGTTTCCTCCCCTAGTACAAAGACATGCAGGTTAGGTGTATTGTCGATCCTAAACTGTCCCTAGTGTGTGTGTGCCCTATGGTGGGCTGGCGCCCCGGCCAGGGTTTGTTTCCTGCCTTGTGCCCTATGTTGGCTGGGATTGGCTCCCGTGACCCTGTAGTTAGGATATAGTGGGATGTATGAATGTTTTCACTTCTACCTTAGTTGTTTGTGAGGTCATCACTTGCCGCTATTTTGGAACAGGTTGCTATGACATTCCCTATTGGTAAGTCCTGTATGTCAGTGTGTGTGATGTCAATAAACGCCCTATGAATAATGTTGCACATGAAGAAAGTGAAGCAGAATGAAAAAGGTATTGAAAAAAGTTGGTAATTGGCAGGGACAATGTTCAAACATCTTTTCATAATAAATACACTGATTCTTAGTTAACAGTATTCCTTTTATGGTACTTTCCATTAGAGGCTCAGTAAAAACCTGCTTTCATAGTTGCCAGAACTTCATTGCCTCTCCAGTGATAAAACTGGCTTTCCTGATAAATCACAAATACGAACCCTTTTTATTAATGCAGGTTATTCTGCTCAAAATAGTAGCAGAGTCCTTGACTAAACTAGAAACCAAACCTGCAATATTTAAGAGAACAACCACTAATAAAAATCATTGCAACTTACTTCCACGATCCACCTAATATCATCCCTTATTTACAGAGAAAACTTTTCCTTTTGTAACTATCCGTTAGAATAACTAAACTGAAGGCGCAATGATCATATTGCCCCTAGAGTAGGAGCAACAATAACCAGAGAAATGGATGACGAACAATATTTTCCTACTGGTCTTGCACAACCACAAATGGAAAAAAAAATAAACAATGATAAATAAAAACAAATATTAGAATATAAGAAAATCTATAAATTATTTATTTTGGTGCTGGGCAACGATTCAAATTTTTAATCGCATGATTTTCTGTGATTAATCGCAGGCAATCAATACAATCACATTATGCGCAAAATTCAATAATGAACTCAAAAGTAGTGTATTATGTAATATTTGGTTTGCAAACACTTTAAACAAATAAGGTGCTTTTTAACAGCAGTAATCCCTTTACATAGTAGTAGTTAAAATATTTCTTGTAAATCTCAACTTAAACATTAATGTAATCAAATCAAATATAAAAGCAAAGCTATTCGCCACTGCCAGGGCATTAACATTTTATCTAGTTTGTTACAGAAAAACAAGTTACCCTCAGAGTCCAGAGTCACGATCACAACATTATAGCAGGCACCTTCCGAGAAAGAGCAAGTTAACATTTCTAAATCTGTTTTCCTTTTTATCTGAACAGATACCAGCAGAAACATTTTCTTTTATCAGGGAGCAGCATAAACAGTCGTATGTTCAGTAGCAACTCTTTGAGGGCTAATATTTTCTCCATAAAACTGTTTTCTGAAAAACGCACAAAGCAATGGTTTCACACATAAATCAACATAAAGCGTCTGGTGGCATCTGTTTGCAGCAGCAGCGGCTCGACGGCCAGTGGGAATGCATGGTGGGCTGGCTGTCTTTGTGAGACAGGTGCGCGCAGGTGGCAGTTGCAGTGAGGCGCAATATGGTTTATACCTCCTGTCATCGTAAGTCGCGGTCCTCCCAGGCAAGCGTTGCCATAAGTGCATCAGCTACACAAACGTGTTCAGCATCACGATCAGCTTGGGACCGATCAGCTGATGCCAGTACCTCACTTTCATTTTCTCCAGATCCGAAAAATCAGAGTCCGATTCAGCAATACTATGAAAAAAGTTTTGCTTTGAGCATTCACTTTGGTATCTCTCCACATGCCATTTTAAAAGCAGTTTGCTCTTCGCTACTCATGCACGTGCAGGGAATCTAGGTCTAAATAACAAAGCGAACTTCTAGCAATAGCGTATCGAAAGTGCTGTAACAAGATCACTGATCTCTATCAATCGCTAGCGAGACTGAGGCTTTCAGAATAATAATAACAAAAACTGCTTTAACATGCAATAAAATAATTATTGTTATAAAAAACAATAATTATAAAAATAAAAAAATGCAAACAAGCTATATTAAATGGTTCAGTCCTTATCAATGCCCCAGCAGAAAAAAAACACACCTGATTTCCATCCATCCATTATCCAACCCACTGAATCCGAACACAGGGTCACGGGGGTCTGCTGGAGCCAATCCCAGCCAACACAGGGCACAAGGCAGGAACCAATCCCAGGCAGGGTGCCAACCCACCGCAGCACACCTGATTTGTGAATGATAAATTAGTTAAAGGATGTTAGAAAGCATGATCAAAACAGGTACACATAGTCAGAAAGGCCTACCAGTAGACATCTTGAGGCACCATCCAAGCCCACTCCCAGCAGTGTATCCCTCAACAAAGATTGCAGACTGTAGGTTCAAGTGTTCATGTCACCTAGTTCTCTTTGTTTAACACTCTGCTCTCCTTTTGAAAGGGTAGCTTTCTAGATAACAAGCCCTTCTTTTACATTTCAATCAAAAGCCATGTATTTTCACATATTCAATTAAAGATGGTATTTAAAAAAACAGAATGGATAAAAAGGACTCATTACAGTTTTTGGAGACTCATCTTAAAGCAAAAACCTTTTCTGGGGCTTTATGCATTATCTCAATTCCTACAAACAATTCAATCATCTTCTTTATAGTTCTTTTTGAAATTAAAACCCACTATCTTTATATTGGACATTTTTTGACATCAACATCCAATGAAAGTCCTTATATTGTTATAAATGTTTTCATTAATGCTGCAATATCTAGTTCCTTTCAATATTTCAGTAACAATCAAGGAATGCTATTTGTTTTACCATCAGTTAATTTTCTGGAGTTGGTTTTTCAATTCCAGGTTGTGGAAAGCTAAAGCCTATCTTTCTAGCATTGGACTTTTTGGAAATCAATCTGAGAAATTAAAGGACCCAATAATACACTACCACACTTTCTTATTCTGAAAACAGACAATACTGGACATGTGGGAAGAAATCCACTCTGAAATGTGAAGGATGTGCAAATCGATATAGATTGCATATTGGGAAAGAATTCTGGACCTAGGAATTTCCTAAATGAATTGTACGGTTCAGTTATGCAGCTTTGTGGTGTTAGGTCTGCATTTGTGAAATGAGTTTTGTTTCTTTTGTCTGTGGAGTTATTTGGAGGATTAAGAAATTAAGAGCTCTCAGGGTCCCTCTTTCAAACATAAAATTTGCCAACAAATATGGCTGACTATCTTCTCTCTCAATATCTATCTCACCAACCCCTATCTTTTTTATTTTTATTATATTGCTTTTAATTAAAATAACAATCCATACTTAGGGCGGCACGGTGGTGCAGTAGTAGCGCTGCTGCCTCGCAGTTAGGTGGCCCTGGTTCGCTTCCTGGGTCCTCCCTGCGTGGAGTTTGCATGTTCTCCCCGTGTCTGTGTGGGTTTCCTCCGGGCACTCCGGTTTCCTCCCACAGTCCAAAGACATGCAGGTCAGGTGGATTGGCGATTCTAAGTTGGTCTTGGTGTGTGGGTGTGTTTGTGTGTGTCCTGTGGTGGGTTGGCACCCTGTCCGGGATTGGTTCCTGCCTTGTGCCCTGGGATTGGCTCCAGCAGACCCCCGTGACCCTGTGTTTGGATTCAGCTTGTTGGAAAATGTATAGATGGATGGATCCATACTTAACAAAACCAAAATTCAATCCCCCCCCAAAAGAAAGAGAGCCAGCCAACAAAGCCAATCTATAAAAGCAGAAGGAAAGAACAGTATACTTTTCCCTGATATAGGTTATTCTAAAATGTTATTGATTAGATCCTGTCATATTTTAACGTTTTGAACAGATCCTTGAGAATTTGATTTTTTCCAATAGTACAGGTCATCAGCTGTCCATTGACTTAAAAGTGGTGGGGTGGTATTCTTCCAGTTGAACAAGTCAAATAGTGAGGTAAAGGCAATTACGATTTGTTTGTCCTCCACTTTAAGCCCATCTGGGAGTGCACCAAACATAGCTCTTAATGGGTTAGTAGTGATTGTGACACCAAGGCAATATGATAGGCATTCAAAGTCTTCTGTCCAAAATTATCTTTGATACACGCCCATAAGGTGTGGCCCAGTAAAGGCTGCAGCTAGATTGCAACATTCACAGGTTTAATCTTGCCCTGGAAACATTTTAGTTGAAATAAATGCTCTTGATAGAAAATTTTAAATTGAATAATGAGTGCTTTGCACATATGGAGTTAGAGCACCTTCTGTTCATGGCTGCCTTCCACTCATTTTCAGAAATGTGCCCTGGGATCTTTGAAAGGAACACTTTAAAATGTTTTTATAAATTGTAGACATTCTATCTGAGTCATCAAGACTGATCAATATTTCTTCTGGAACAGAAATAGGTGTAAGATGAGGAAAATTGGCAGGTTCTGTTTAGCAAAGTTTCTGGTTTGAAAGTAGTGAAAAAATTGTGTTGATGAAAAGTTAAATTTGAAGCTTAGTCGTTCATAGAATGCAAAAACATTATCTATGTTCAAGTCTCTAAATGTTTTAATCCCAGACACTTTCCATACATTTAAATACTGTGTATGTTTAAGAGGGTGGACAAAAGTGGTTGTCATGTAGAGGTGTAACAGATAAGAGCTTCTCTGAAGGGTAATTGGATTATTAGTGCATTGACGATAGTTTGTACTTACTAGAGCACAAATATAAAGAAGTGCTGCTGGTTTTTAATTGTATTTGTAAACCTGGTTTGTGTATGTTCATCAATTTGTGCTGATGTCTAGGTCTAGCATCCTAGTAATAAAATTGAAAGTTAGGTAGTGCCATGTCCCCTTCTGCTTTAGGTCATTGTAGAGTCACCCTTTAGATTCATGGATGTTTTGAATTCCAAATAAATGAGGTTATGATTGAATCTTGCTCAAGATTTGTTAATGTATATGGGGATAGTTTGAAAGAGAAAAAGAAGCTTGGGAAGGATGTCCATCTTAACAGTGTTGATTCTCCCTGCTTAAGTGAGATGGAGGGGGGACCATCTATTCACATCTTGTTTAATTTTTTTTTCAATGCAGACAGCAAAATTTTGTTGCAAAGGAGCTTTATATTTACTTAAGATATTTACCCCTAGATATTGAAACTGACCTGCTAAGATAAATGGGAGGGTGTCCATCCAGTCTAATATTTTGTGCTAGAGAGTTCACTGGAAAACGAACACTTTTATTCAAATTCATTTTGAGTCCAGATATCCCTTGAAAATTTGCTAGTGCTTTTGGGACTGTTGGCATGAAATTATGTGGGTCAGATATATAGTGATGTTTTCTGTCAAGTCTTTCTCTGAAAATCCCCTTTATTGCTGGTGCATTTTGAAAGTAAACAGCCAATGGCTCAATGGTTATAGGGGATGTCCTTGTTGAGTACCATGTTCTAGCTGTTAATATGAACTGAGGCTTCTGGACTCTGAAATCTAGTCCTGTTGCAGCTGCAATAAACAGAGCCAGTTTGCACACATCTTTTTTCCTCCTTCAATCAGTCCAAACTATTCCAGATCCTACATCTGCAGCTGAGCTGACTTCCTTACTGGGCATGGCAGGTTACTATTTGAAGCTTTTACTACCATTCCATTACTACCGCACCACTGCAACAACTCTTGCAGAAGGATGAGCCATGGATGTGGCCTTCTGCCTGTGTCAAAGCTACTTACCTCCTTTCAATTCTAAATATCTTCAGCACCAATTGCATCACCTGTGATGCATCTGCTACAGTAGTGAAAGCCATGATGTCAGAGACATGGTGAAGTAGAAAAATCCATAACTTTTGCCTTTAATGTCCTCACCAAAACAAAGTAGAAGTACTCACTGGGTGGATGTGATGCACTAGCATGTGTCTGAGCATGTGAGAGATGAGAGTTAAAGCATATCTGCATAGTACACACATCATGCTAAGAACAGACACTCAGGTTACTAGGGTGTTGTCAGTGTCACATAAGTGCAACTTGGGTATAGTGAGATTAAAACAAATGTTGGAATCTGGTGTGATGGTCTAGTATTGACAGGGACATTGAGACTCTAATGAAAGATTCTGTTGCCTGCCAGGTATGTGGCAAGACAGTTCACCAGGTTCCTCCCTCATTTATACCTGTTGCCTGGCTACCATAACCCTAGAAATATATACAGACGGACATCTCTGAAGAAGTTCATGGTTTCCCTTATCACCTACAATAACTAGTTGTTGTCTATGACCAGCATTTGAAATAGCCAGAGGTTACTGTAATTGGCACATCTTTGTCATCATTGATGTTCTGGAATCCATCTTTTCCTGCTGGGGGCACCATAAGAACATTATTATGGATAATGGACCTCAGTTTACTGGTTACTAATTTTCTTCATTTCTAGAAACAAAATCCATATTACCATCTGATTCTCACAGCGTACTATGATTGGAGTCTTGCCTGCATTCCTCATACTAAACCATAAACTCTCCCTCCCTCTAGATAAACTCCGTTCCTTAGTCAGTCAGAATATGCCCTGTTCCCAACCTTTGATATCTTATGTGCAACAGAGAATGAAACAAAGTTGACCAATCAAGACCGGTCAAGGCATTCAACACAGCAGCCTGGGTTTATGTCATAGTTTAAAAGTCGTGTTGTACTAACAAAATGGCCTCTTTCTCATTCTTTCCTGTATTAGTCACCCGTCAGCTTGTCTCAGGCACATTTGGTCTTGGTTCCTCGTGGCATATCACATGTCTTCAAAAGGTGTGACCAGTTACTACTAACAAATACAATGTCAATAATTCTCTGGTTATTCTGATCGAGTGACTGGATATTCCTGTCCAACCTGTGTGACGGGCAGCTGGGTCCCATGCCCGGCCGGGATGCCCCTTCTACATATGTTCCGGGGGAGCAACCATGGGCGTCTCACTACCTCCCCCGGCACGCTTGGTGGCAGCTTCCCTGGCTGACGATGATGCCTCAGTTTCCCACAGGGTTTCATGGAAGATGGAGTTCTTAACAACCCTGTGGGGATCTGGGATGGCCGCCAGGGGGTGCTGCATGGATCTTGGAGCCCACCTGGACATCTCTACAGCCCTGTCCGGAAGTACAATTAGCCACAGGTGATCAAGCACCTTGAGCACTATCCTGGTGGGCTATAAAAAGGGCCAGCATCCACCACTCAGGAGCCAGAATTGGGAGAAAGAGAAGGAGGATGCCTGGAAGGAGTGGTGGTGCCAGTGGAAGAGTGTGGTCTGTGTATTTGAAGTGCTTTGGGACTGCGTTGTGGCTGGAGGGATAACAGGGAAGACGTGCCCTCCAGCTGAAGAAAAATAAAGTTTTGTTATTTGCACACGTGTCTCAGTGTGAATCTGTGCCAGGTCGGGTGCCTATATAGCGCCTTATTTCACACCTGATACTACACAAAACAAAGCTGAGCCTGTTTCTTGGCCCAAAGAGTCATCACCACATTACACTTGGGTGCCTTCTTCTCCTGGAAACCTTTTCATGTTTAAATGTTCTGTTACATAGTTGCATATCTTTTGATGGTGGCGGTGTTATGTATATGAGCACTGTGTCATAATATAATTATAGGGATTGATTATGCTGCCTGGTGGTGTCTGGACTGCATTTGTGCAGCGAGGGTTTGATTTCTTTTATCTGTAGAGTTTTGTGGCAGAATAAAGTAAAGGAGATTGGTGTTGCACTTGAAGGCTGTCAGAATCTCTCTCTGTCAAACCATATAGTGAGAACAATGGCGTGCACAAGATGAAAGCTCACCTTGCCTGTTATGGCACATTTTGTTACCCATAGACACTGTCACAATAATGAGACATAC
This sequence comes from Polypterus bichir lapradei, assembly GCA_026402145.1. Taxonomy (NCBI): domain Eukaryota; kingdom Metazoa; phylum Chordata; class Cladistia; order Polypteriformes; family Polypteridae; genus Polypterus; species Polypterus bichir. The sequence goes on from JANRMT010062831.1 coordinate 10,277,391, forward strand.
TCAGATAAAAGTTTGGGGCAGCCGCCTGTATAATCTGGTATCCTGGCTGCAAAGTCGTTTTTTTATGAAAATAAACAGCACTGATGTGCATACAAATGAGTCCAAAACAAGACTGAGGATTTAGGGAAGAGGGACAGGCTTTTAAAGGGGAAGACAGGAAGTGAGGTCATAATGATCAGGCCCATGTTCTTTAGCCATTGGTTCGAGCCCGGATGTGACATCACAGGGGCCGGAGCCGGTAAGGTCTCTTTCCATTGGCTCGGCCCTGGAAGTGACGTCAAGAGAGCCAGATGGAATCTCCCAGGAGTGGTCTACAGGAAAGAGAGAAAAAGAGTCAGTGCACTCTGCCAGCTCCCGGCATGCCTCAGAACTGCCGTCACTCAAGCCCTTTAGCTGCCTCCCATGCGCACGTGTGTGACAGCACAAAGTGATTTATCCATAATCTATTGCTTGTTACAAGTTTACGAACAAATGAAAGAAAACAGAATACAAGTACATTACAGGTAAATTAATGGAAGGGATTATTAAGGATAAGATTGAGCAACACATGGTAAGTGAGGTAATGTTTTACTAACTTGATGAATTTCTATGAGGAAGCTGTAAAAAGACAGAATAAAAGTGGAGCATATGATATTTATCATAACTTTCAGAAATGATTTGACAAGGTCCCACATGAGAGGTTTGGCATCAAACTGAAGGTGTAGTGTTTAGATGGCTTGACTAAAACACAGGAAGCAGAGGATTATGGTGTAATGAACCTTATCAGACTTGTGTGATGTTAAGAGTGGTGTCCTTCATGGGTCAGTTCTATGGCTGCTGCAGTTTTTAATATATATAAATAATATGGATAGAAAGATAGCATCAAAATGTTTAAGTTTACAGATGAAACCAAGTTAGGAGGATTGACATGTAATTTAGGATATGTTTAATTATTTTATAGGGACTTGGACAGCATACATGCTTGGGCAGATTAGTACCTGTAGTGGATAAAATTTATTGTAAGTAAATGTAAGGTATTTACACGTACTTTGGGAAGTAAAAATGTTACAGTTGAAGAACTGAAATTTGAAAGTACTTTCTTATAAGAAGGATTTGGGAGTCATAGTGGACTCATCACTATCAACTTCCAGGCATATGTCCAGAAGCCACTAAAAAGGCTAACAGAATGTTAGGTATTATAGTATAATGTTTATAGAGTACATGTTCAAAGAGGTTATGCTGCAGCTTTATAATGCACTGGTGAGGCCTCGTCTGGAGTACTGTGTCCAGTTTTGGCCTCCAGGGGCCTCATGTATAAACGGTGCGTAAGAACGTTTCCACGCTCAAATCGCAATGTATAAAACCTAAACTTGGCGTAAAGCCACGCACATTTTCACGGTAGCTCCAACCCTGGCGTACGCAAGTCGTCCGTTCGGTTTTGCAAACTCGCAGCACCCAGCAACAAAGCAGTGCTACTGTTCCTGTGTGGTTACCCTTTCTTTTTTAGATTCACATCCCTGACGTGGCTTTATCATATACACTGAAAGTAACTGCATATTGTTTATTAGTTTAAGGCATCTGAGTATAATTAACCTGTAACAATATAATGGTCCAGGGAATAGCCAAAGTATTCTAAATACCATAGCTGCTTTAGCGTTGTTACTCTCACTGCACCTTCTTCTTCTTCTTTCAGCTGCTCCCGTTAGGGGTTGCCACAGTGGATCATCTTTTTCCATATTACTCTCACTGCACCACTTGGAGGATTTATATCACTGTATCTGAGTGTGGAATCACAGCTCAGCAGCTGATTGGAAAGAGAATTATCAGTATACAGCATCTAGCACACGCTGCCTCAGCCATGCTGCCTATTGAACTGCTCTCATACGGCAAACGCTTCAGAGCCTTTCCTCACGGTTCAGAAACAGTTTCATCCAAAGAACTATAAACGCACTCAATCTGTCCATCAAGTACTCCTTGTAGAACTGTTTGTACTTATTAGTACAATTACCTCACTGTAAACTTGCGATACAGTTATAATATTGCACAACCTGAGCCACTTTATAAAGTGTGTATTTACATATGATGACATATTTTCATTTTTAAGATGAAATGCAGCAAAATATGTTTATTATATTATACAGATAAAACTTTAACTTAATTTAAATAATCTATATTGTTAATAATTAAACATGTGAGGACACGGTACCGCAGCACTAGCAAGGAGCTGGCACTCCGTTCACGGATTGTTCCTGTCTCGCGCTGTATTCTTTTAAACATGTATTATGAAGATATTTCAATGTTCCTTAAAAGTTTTGAAGAATCAGCGTTCTAAGCTTACAGATGGCTTAACGTCTTTTACAAAGCTGATTGTTTGGCAATTGAGGATTTGGAGAAAGAAAAGGAAGGACAGGAATTGAAGGTTAGTATGTTTGAAAGAGACAGTACTGCTGCAATAAATTACTTCATTGAAGGTCGCGCATGGCAAAGCAAGCATCTTGCGTGAGGCAAGAACAATCACTGCGCCACCGTGTTCCCATGTTTAATAACATGCTTTAACTCCCATCATCATGAAAATGATATCAAGTATACTTCTCAGTATTTTAATTATTCAGAGAGCTGTAATATTACGAATGTAATGGATTCTGTGTCCTGTTGGAGGAAGAGAAAGCCCAGAAGTCATTCACACACATAGAGCACATAGATGATCAAATACAAAACAAAGCATTTAACATGCTACTTTAGTTACGATGGGATTTGAGAAGCTAGTAAATTAAACAATTTTAAGATGAAGTTTATGATGTTCTACTTTAATGACAATATAAACTGTGATAAAAGTGGAAATTTCGAGATTAAAGTTGACATTTTGTGCTTTTTTCCCACTGTGTGCCTATTTTTTTTCTCTGTACCCTAATAAGCTTTCATATGACACTCAGACGGTGGGCTATGACTCGCCTTTTCACAGCGACTTTGATATCTGACAACTTCTTTTTTATTTCGGATACTGTGCGACTTTGTGAACTTGAGCTTTCGAGTTTCTCCGACACTCTATGTCACTCGATCAACTTCCTTTTGTTGTTTATACCACTTTTTAAACCAACAAATAGTACGTTTTTCCTTGCCTCCACTTGGTATTTGCTGAAATTCTTCTATTTTCCCCCGTGCTTTTGCCATTGTCTTTTCACAGAAGGCTGAGCTTAAGAGCTATTTATATTGATTTGCATATTCAAAGAGGTGTAATTCTGGGAGGAGTTGGGGCGGGACAGCAGATGAGTTACTTTTCACGCTGACTGTGATTTTGCAGCAGAAAAACGTGGAAGTTGGCGTTTGCACAGATTTATACATTTAGACTTTTTTGTGCGTACGAACATTTCCGATTTTGTGCTTTTGTGCTTGTGCCATATTATAGTGTGAATTCTACGCATGCCGTTATGCAAGAGGCCCCAGGTTACAAAAAAGACATAGCAGCACTAGAAAGTCCAGAGAATAGCAACTAGGATGGTTCCAGGACTGCAGCGAAAGAGTCATGAGGAAAGATTAAAGCAGCTGAACTTTTTTCAGTTTAAGAAAAGGAGATTAAGAGGTAACATGATTGAAGTGTTTAAGATTATGAAGGGAATTAGTGCAGTGGCTAGAGACTGGTAGTTTAAAATGAGTTCAACAAAAACACGGGGGCACAGTTAGAAACTTAAGGGTAAATTTAACTTAAACAACTTATTCATCATACAGACAACTATAGATACATGGAATTAGTTACCAAGTATTGTGGTAAACAGTAGGTCTTTTAAGGACCTTCAGAATCAGATTTAATGTTATTTTGGAGGAATCAAGTGGATTGTGAACTTTATTGGGCTGAATGGTCTGTTGTCTTCAAGCCTTTCCTAATTTTCTTACATGAGTCCCTCTGACTTTGTCTTCTCCTGCTCCCAACACACATCTCTCACTGCTTTATATTCTTGTCTTTCATCACTTTAGGACATTAGGCATGAAAATGCAAAATGCATCTACCAATACTAATTGACACTAATTGAAAATGGATGTATTTTTCTCAACTTTTACATGCAGCTAAGAAAAAAAAAATCGATTTTTCTCTTTTATGTTTATTGGCAGGCCTTGCTTTTTATAAGATCTTCTGATTGATCTGGTGTACTCTGCATACGGAATTAAGTGAGAGTTTAGTATATTCATGACTAGAATTGAATAGAGAAAGCTCAGCTTTACATTGCGGCACTGCATTGTTAAACCAGGGCTGGAACTTTAATTGAACTCCTGGGAGAGGGCTATCCAAAGATATAAATTTGAAGTTAATTCGAAAAGTACTGCATTGGATTTAACTTTGGCCCAGTGTGACATTCTTTACCATAAATCAGAACCAGCATAGTACACTTTCTCAGGATGAGAATGCCAACAGCATGACATCCACAAGCTGAGAGGGGCTGTAGCACAGCATTTCTAATTCCTGAACTGCAGCAGTAATGGGAGTCAATGCCAGTAGCTGCAGCTAGAAAAGAATTTCAAAGAAGATAAAGCAATATTCACATCACAGCAACATAAAGTATGTAAGCCAAAGGAATAGCTTTGGTTAGTTGCATTCTGCACATGATTTGAAATGCTTTCCGATTATGAGTGGATGGTTTCTGAGAGAGTAGGTGATTTATCTGCATTACAGTTCTCACAGAAATTAAATATTTCATTATATGGGTTAATTTTGTCAGAAATGATTTGCTCTCAGCCCTTTCACACCTTCTAGTATTCAGTTAATTTGCTTGGGCAAGCAGCACTGGAAGTACAATCCTGTTCGGATTAGGCCTCCAAACATCAAAAAAGCCTTAATACTACATATCACAATAACAGAGAGGAAGACCACCAAACCTCTAGGCTAAAAGAAAAAAGTCTTTATTCTTTAATTTTTAATTTATTAAATTAAATTTTAGAAATTAAGTACATCAAAACAACTTTTCACAAAATTTCAGAAAATGCTAAACAAAATAGAAAATCAAAACAATAAACACTAAAATAATGCCAAACTAATTAATTCTTAATATAAAGTCAGCAAAATAATTCTAGAAAGGTAATGGAAAAATTACCAAGTCCACTATACTAAAACAAAAAACAATAGCAAAAATTATCACAAGACCAGTAAAAGTGACAAGACAGGGAATAAAATTAAGATACAAAAGAAGGCTGAACAATACAGGCAAGATGGCTAGTGCCTCAGCAAAAGGGTTTAGGCAGCAGGTGTTTTAAATATCACTTTTAGGTAACACTTGAAAGTCCTAGATACATAATTATAAGAAAACAGAGTGGGCCAAAATAAAAATAAAAATAAAGTGCAAGTGCTAAAATGTTTACACCTCTGCTGTTAGCCAACATCTGTTCAGCTAGCTTTCTGAGTAATATTGGATAACCAGTGTTACGTTATCCAATATTACAGGTTGTGTACGATCTCTGCCAACTTTACTATTCCAAGAGGCATCTGAAATAAACATTGAAGCCTTGTAACCACTGTCTTGTATGTATATGATAAGGAAACTAACTAGAAAACCTCTAAAGAAGTAAAAATATTTACATTCCATCTTTTATATCAATATACAGTATGACATCTTGTTTCTATAAGCCTTGTTTTTATCAATAATTATTATTCTGTTTCTTAAAACAAATGTATCCAGTTACTTCAAGACGAAAATCTGTAAATCACAATCCACAAAGAAAGATAAGGAAAACTAAGTGGGAGCCTAATGAAAAGTAATGAGGCAGTTCCTGTCAAAATAAAGATAATTAAACTGTAATGGGAGTCACCATTGTTTAATGACATTACATGATTCATTATACCAGAAAACTGAAAATGAGAACTTATGTGTGGACCAAGCAAATTTCAAGGTCACCAGTCCACATGAGCTGAGTACAAGAAAATCCTGAGCATGGCTTACTGTGTATACTCGTCCTACAGATGAATATGTAACAATTGAAACAATAGCACAATTTAAAATGTTTTCTTCTTAGTTCTGTTGTTGACACACGATTAATTGAATTTTTGGCAGCTTACCATTGTGTTTTGTGAGGTCATCTATTTCTTGTGTGGCCCACCGACCATCCACCCAAATGTAGTCTTCACAATGTGAGGTCCATCTCCTCTGCTCAGTATGATTTGCCACTGCTCAAAGATTTTAGAGTTGTGATACGTATTAATAGATTAACTTCTGAAATCAATATAAGGTTGAACTCCAAGATATGTCCACTTCACAATGTCCTCCTGTCATGGAATATTATCTCTGGTCTCTGTAATAGAAACCAGCATATACAAATTAATTTGGCAAATTAAATTATGTGCTATTATTACTGAGACTACAAACTTGCAAATCTGGTAAGACATTAGCATTTTTGAGTCATCATCACAATTACACATAGTTTTGAAGAACACTTGAGTTATTCTTCCATGAAGTTTAACTATCTCTAAAGATTTTCAGTGCAAATTTTTACTGTACTACCAGGATATATGAAGGAGTATGTTTCTACATACTTCTCACTTTTCTTGGATTTTACCTTAACTGGAGCTACATATTTTTACCAGCTGCAATAAGCATACAGATTCCTTTTTAAGTCTCCTCATTAGTGGATGCAGCTTTAGTAGAGTTAGCTTCATCCTCTTTGTTGATATGTAGAATGTCTGGGTGTTGCTGAGGACATTTCTGAAAATCATTTTCTCAGTACAGTTTTTATTTTGGTGCCCCATTTAAGACATTGAAAGCACAAACCTTTAGATTTCAAACAGTCAATTGTACCTATGCTTGGTAATGATTCATTTTATTGTATTCTGCAATACAATATGTTTGACACTTCAAAATACACAGGATTTGTTAAATGCACAGTTGTCATTGTCTATTTTTACTGTAGTGTTTTGAATCTCTTTTTTTAGCAGTAATATTTTGACGAAATTGCCTCCTTTTTAGCTATTGAAAAGTGGGGAATTTCCTTTCTCAGCCCTGCTATTACCATATACTGCAAAGCCATCTGAAATTGTTCCTCCAAGAACATAGTTCAAGAAATTTTGCCCATCCATTTTTTTTTAATTCTTTCAATTTGAAAAGCTGCTTTTTTCTGATCTTCCCTTACTGAAAAGGGTAGCTTTGATAAGATGTTGTTTCTGAGCTACATTTCTCAAAAGGGTTTGTGCAATTAATGAGAAAAAGCGTTTTGAACAGGAGGTAGTGCCACTAAACCCCTAGACACACAAGACCTAACACAAGTAAGGGTTCAAATACAGTAATAAGACAACTAATCAAATAGAATGCACAGATTAAATACTTGTTCTTTTGGTCTCTTCTCTTTCTCAGTCTCTCCTTTCCTCCAGTGAGTTTTGCCCTCTTCTACCCTACTCTGACTCCCAGAGGTATATCTTGAGGACTATCTGCAACCTGGCCATCCTTCCAATATGGCTTCCCAGCTGGGCAAGAAATCTTCCTCCATCCTGGCCAGGATGTGAGTCTGTTCTCCTTCATTACCAAAAAAATCATGAAGTCTTTCTTTAAGGCTCTCAATGCCATTTAGTGTTAGAAAGTTCAACCCACTTCCTCTGTACTATTTTCTTGAGATGATACAACTTCGGATCACTTCTGTAGACACTGTTGGGGATGCCCTACAATCTCTTTCTTTCAGTGGGCTGACCACCTGGCTCTGTTGCTTTATTCAACACACATTAAAAGATTCTCTGTCAATCCGGCAACAAAGTTATTTTACATCTCTAGAGGATTAGCCACACTTTTCTTTTATTGCCATCACAGCTTCTTAACACCCTTTTATGCTCAATCACTATCAGCTTTTTCAGCAGACACATGCAATAAGTTGGTAAGTGAAATATGAGGCACAGAACCTCACAGGTGAGTTTTTTTTTTAGCTGAGGTTCTTCAGGTTTTTCAGTTTAATTTCCATTATATTGGCCGACAACTTCAGGTAATTCTTCTGGCTTGTTGGGTTTCCAGTTCAAAATACAGATACCTAAAAGGCATTCCAGCAATTAATGTGACTTGTACAAAAATCCCCACAGTCCAAGTGTCTTCAGTGTAAATGTTTTACTGAAATTCAAAGCAAACTGTTTGCAAAAAAATCCAGAAGGAAGTTGATAATATACACACAAAAAAACAAAAATGTTCTTGTCAGGAATGTTCCATTTAAGACTTAAATTTCTAGGTACATTTTTTTTTAAGTTTTCTATCTGTCATTGAATACACTAGGACCTAACTTTGACATTCATACATATGTATGTAACGGTCACAAAATTAAATGCCCTTAATGTCTTTTTGTCTAACAGGTCATGTTTCTTTCTAGCTGTCTTGCCTCAGTCTGAGCTCATTCTACTGTCTAGATGCAGAAATATAGCAGAGCATTAAGACATTCTATTAAATTGTTAGCTTACAGGAGGATAAACAAAATCTTCCATTATCTATGATAAACCTACCATCTATTCAAATTAAGTAAAACTAAGGTAAATTGACTAATAAAATTAACTTGAAAGGTTTTGCTCTTTAAGAGTAATGAAAAAAAATCGCTGGCAGTGCATTGCTTATAAATTGAAGTAATGTAATTATTGAGGATAACTAAAAAAAAAAAAAATGTTGCCAAAATTAGTATACATTTTTTAGGGCAACATAGAGTGATATTGTATAATAGCTCAATTTGGGTTTTCTCCTCACACATCCCTCAGACATTCACATCAGGTTGACTAGCATCCAAGAAAAGAGATATAATGTGATTAAAATGTGGACTTTCTCAAAAATAAAAATAAAAGAGAAGAACGTTTGGTATATAAAACGTATCTTCAAATGCACTGTAGTTTAAAATTGTGTTCTTTTCTCTGACAGGTCTATCAAATCTTGTCCATACCATGTCTGTGAAAGCACATTTTAAAGGGGTACAGAAGAAAATCCAACATCTACAATATTATGTGAACTCTAGAAAAGCTAGCATCGTTGTTGCATTCTTTACCTACTTTGTGCTCTACTTGTCTTTGTGATATGCAGCACAGATAATACAAGATCAAGTCTTTACTTCTTTTTTGTGTGCAATATAAGAATAATGGCTAAATATCTAGTAAGAGTCCCTCTTTACTACCATATTTATCATCTGGTACAGCAGGGTCCCAATATTCGTCCCATTAGGCAAGAAAAACTCAGTAGGCAATCAGTTTAGCTCAAGGGACCTGCCCTTATTTATTTAGCACAGAGCCTCTTTTAACTCGTCTAGCAAGACTGGTATTTTAAAGCTGATAAATCAATTTCTAAGCCAACCTAGTTGCAGACAAGAAGAAAACTATTTATGCTTGTCGATATAATGTTGGGAGACAGGGCTGCAAAATTTTTAATAACAAAATCAAAATTTACAGTTATTCAGAGCTGGATTAGAAAGTATGCTATACATCTTAATGTTAAAGATATGTGGCAAGCCGTCATTATTGGGCTGAAACATTGCAATAATGATTTGCAAACATTCACCACACACGGTTCATCCTGAGGAAAGGTACACTGTTTCAATCACTGGTTGTTAGGGTTTGGTCAATACAAAAGTACCAGAACCATGCCATATCATACCATCTTCCAAGCCTGCTTAATTGTGAGCAGGGATACAGGGGGCTGGAGCCTATCCCAGCAAGCACAGGGTGCAAGGAACAATTGCTGTTTAGAGCACTAGTTCATTACAGGATGAACACATACACTCACTAGGGCCCAAAAACTTATGGCAACCTTTGTTTAGTATAGCTTTTTGGTTTCAAAAGAAGTATTCAGCATTTGTATGCTGAATGTTGATCATATTTCTCAGTAATTTCAATTTGTGTGTGATGTTATTGACTGCCTGACATTTTGATTAGTTATACCTCATCAATATTTCTTAGCTCTTAAAAAACCTACCAACGGTTCAGTTTACAGACAAGGTGGTCCAACCTGAAATTTATTTGTTCTTATGTGCCTCCAGTTGCATCATAAATTAGACAGAAGTGACTCACCATTACGTCCTGGAGCGTTGGTAGTGAAGGAAGGCAGAAAAAAGATGCATTTCCAAGTGGCAGAACTTAATGGTTTTCGTTACAAAGCAGAGCCTGGGAATAAATTTAAGGTCTGTAACCCATGTCTGTGATGCTGAGAATGTTCCTCTCAACATTGCACATCATATCTGTTTCTAGGCAGTAGTTTTATACTTGTTGCTAAGCTGAAGGTGCAAATTATAGTCCGAGCCATGTGAAACACACCCCTAAGGTTACTATGTGACCAATCTTTCCTGAGGCCTACAGTTCCTCACCTCTATTTATGTAGTCTATATCAAAAGAACAGGAAGACAAATTGATGATTTCCTATGGTACAATAACATATTTTGCTGTTGATAGGAATGTACAGTATGATCTGTTTAATACTGGCCATAGTTCACAACTTCAAAAGAACTACCAATGTTAGATAAATTCTGATCAATTAGACATAATTTAAAATGTTGAGAACAATATTACCAGTGAAGGAGGAATACAAATCATTATGGGGTACATACCAGAATCTAGTTCCAGGATGAGGTCTGTAACTAAAAGACATTAAAGGTCTGGCATTTGTAACCTTATTATTCCTTACTTAGCCCTTATATAGCCTATCAGGGACAATGTCTAATCTTAACTGCTAAAAGAAAGAAATCATCTTCTGGACCACAGAATGAACCAAGTGTTCTTTCTCACCTTACTTGTATGGCCAGTTCCTAATCTAATATCTAAGTATCTAATATCTTGGTCACTTATGATCTTTGATTGGGCCTCAGTGTTTACAGTGACACCCCTATCATGCCACACACTGAGAGAAACCCTTCATTATTTGCACAAGTGTTTGGATTCTTCCAACACTTTTGTTTTTAGGAGTGCCAGTAAGAGTTTAGTTTGTGTTAGCAATTTTATAATATTCACTGCATTTAATCAGTCTGTGTTTGTGGTTTTACAAAGCATGCTGACATTGTAATTTTCAGTTGGTTTATGCATGATAAATTAAATAATGAGTTTCACAATATAAATAATTTCTAGGTACACAAAGCTTTCCTTTAAAAATGCTCTGTAGATTGGCCCCCACCGTACAAATAAGGAGTAAATTTCCAGTAGTGCACTGCATTACCAACTCTGTATGGAGAAACATCAAGAAAGAAAGAGTAAATGTGATGCTTAGGCTATAAAAAAAAACTTTATTATGCTGATTCTATTTAATTCATAAATGGTAAGTATTGTCGGCCATCACACTGTCACTACTGCCTCTCATTTTTAAGTACCTGAGTGAACTTACAGATTGTCCCTGTATCTTCTTGGGTTCCTGTGAGTGTTCTGGTTTTGTCTCATCCCACAATCCCAAAGAAGTTAAGGTAGTAAGGATAATTAAGTTGTTCTTCCTCAGATAGAGCAGTGATAATCATCGCACTCGTAAAGTCCATGCTTTAGTTTATATCAGAAGTTCACTCTAACAGTCTAAGCAATAACTCCAGAAGTATCAGCACTTCTGCTTACTGAAGGACCTTAGGAGGTTTGGCATGTATTCACAGGGGCTACACATTTCTTTTAAAATGCAACTGAAAGTTTATTTACAAGTAGTCTGACAGTCTAATATATTATATATATTTTTTATAAAATTCTAAATGTAATACTTTACAGACAATAATAAAGACATTACAGGCCATTTTCAGAAAGGAACTGAGAACGTTTATCTAGTCTGTTACTTCAGGACGTTAATCATCAAGGGCTAGTGTAGCCTGAGCCTTATCCTTTTTATAAAGTGAAGGACATGTTTTTCAGAAACATTTAGAGACATGAATTAATGTAATTTTGAAACTATAAGTTTGACAGATCTTTGGAAACCACTGGGTTTTAACAAAGGAATTGAGGCTGTGTATAATGAGTATGTTCACATTAAGCAAGTGCTCATTTAAAAAAAAATGTTTTTTGTTTAACACCCATGCTGAAATAAATTAAATTTACACAAAAGTTGTTTTGATTGTCTACTTGTAAGCCACAGTTTGCCATTTTCCTTAACCCTGGAACCAGCTATATTCGGTTCCCAGTGCAATTTGCCAGCATGCTGGAGCAAAGTATTTTCGGCAACATACATTCGTTGAACTACGCAACTGGCTATACTTGTTTCCCAGTGCAATTTTCCAGCATTCTGAAGACAAGTATATTTGGCCACATACATTCTTTGAACGCCGCAACCGGCTATAGTCGGCTCCAAGTGCAATTTGCCAGCAAACCGGAGCCAAGTATCTTTGGCGACGTACATTAGTTGAATGCCGCAATCAGGTATATTCGGTTCCCAGTGCAATTTGCAATCACACCAGAGCTGATCAGTCAGTGCCGTACATTCGTTGAGCAGCCAGGTCATGACCACTGCTGCCCCCTAGTGAATCAGCATCACTGTTCCTGGGATTCAGCCACTGCACTACAGTAGACTAGCCTGCAAGCATGAGCGTTGACCTCTGTGTGCTTGCGCACAGCCAGTTCAAGTGCTGTTGGCCGGGTGATTTACTGAATTTCATCAATAGTGTCAGTTGCACCTTGTACATATAATAATAGATTATATTGCAGTAGTTTTTTTTTTTAAAAGAGTTTTTACAGTTCATTGGCAGTGTGTAAAATGATTACTGCAGTGCTCTTTGCATGAAAAAAATTTGTTGCATTAAAATTTCACTTTTTCTTGGTGAATTGTAACATTTCCTTAAAAAGGGCAGTAAAAAAGTATTTGGTGTCCAGGGGTTCATTAACCCCCCAAGTATGTCACAGTTGTGATGTACTTTGAAAAGCTTTTTCACCTCATATGCTCAATGTATTGCCTTTCATCAATAGGAATAATCTATTCATAAATGTGAAATCTCATTGTATACTATTGCTGCTGCACCCACCACATGACAAAACAGCTCGGGACACACAGGATCTAGTCCCATGCTATGGAAATGACCATCTTTCCACCACAGCCAGGTGTTACGTGGGTGTCCTTTTGGCCTGTTCCAATCACTGTGGTCCTGAACAGTGAGGATGCTGCGAGCCAAATCATCTTTGGGGAATCATGCCAAATGGTCATAGTGCAACAACTGACACTTCCCCACAATGCAGGTAATGTTCCTCATTCAGGACTCCATGAGCAACTGCTCATTTTGACATAAAGTCAAACCAGTGGTACCCAAGGATCCTCTGAAGAGACACAGTACCAAAAGAGTCCAGTCTTCATCTTGGGTCACTAGATATCATCCATGTCTCGCAACCATATAGCAAAATGGGAAGCACCAGGACTCTAAAGACTTGGACCTTTGTCCTTTTACATAGATAATGGGAGCGCCACACACCCCTGTTCAGCAACCTAATGAAACCTAATCCATTTACTGACTTCATAGGGAGAGTCACCAGAAACATGACTGTCACTACCAAGGTAAATAAACCTTTTGATATGGTTGACACACTCTCCGCAGACAGACACACTGCTGATGGCTGTGCCTAAGAAGTCATTAAAGGCCTGGATCTTGGTATTTATCCAGGACACTTGCAAGCCCAGACTTTCAGACTCCTTGCTCAGTCTATCGAGAGACTCGATAAGATCCTCCATTGACTCTTCAAAGATCACAGCATTGTCAGCAAAGTCAAGTTCAGTGAATCTTTATTCATCAAAAGATGCCCCACAGCCGCTGGAGCCCACGACCTTGCTTAGCACCCAGTCCATGCAAGCATTGAACAGAGTAGGAGCAAGAACACACCCCTGACAAACCCCAGAATCAACTGCATTCTGCGCAGCACTCACAGTACCAGTGAGTCACTACTCACTATCACTATAATAAAAAGAAAATGCACTTGCTTACTTAATGGTTTATTCTACAAGTGTACACAGGGAAAAGCACTGCGTTGTTGGTCTTGAAGTGGGTAGGGTGGCGCAGGTTTTCATTTCATCAGCCCATGCCTGCAGTCTCTCAAACATCATCTTTGTGTTCTTCTGGTGTAACTGTTAATGAATTTCCATGCTTCACTGCCTAAACATATTTTCATTTTTGGAATTGCATGACTTCTCTGTTCTGCGCTGGATTTATTTTAGACTGAATTGGAGAGCTAGATTTAAGAGAACAAAACATTTGTTAACGTATAAGTTAAGGTTAAAAGACAGGCCATTAAGATTAATATTTCTAAGGATAACACAATATTTATATTATCTGCAAAAGATGTTGCACAGTGGGCAGCTTGGCTGAAGCTGAGGCTTGAGAATAAGAAATCAAACTGTAGATTTTGATTCAAACAGGCTTTGAGATGAAAATCTATTTTTGTTTACCTCATAAAGGTTAAAGCTGCAAACAAATTCATTAACAGGTAAGGCAGCTCACCATGTAGCCACAGCAGCCCCCACCAAATTATGAAAGCTGAGAATGAGTGATTGAGTGCAGATAGTTAAATTGCTTGCATTCATACTGTATTTTTGCATCAGGAAACAATTACAAAATTTGTTAAACCATCTTCCTCAGATGACCCTATACGGCTAACATTGACATCTAATGTTACTCATCTTGTTAGCTACCTTGTCACATCATATCATGTTGACTCCCTTACACCACTGATTAGACAAAGTGGCTTTTTACAAAACAGCTTTGCAGAAAAATTTCTTTACTGTGCATTCAAATAAGAGTACAGTAAAATATTGTTCTTATTGGAATCAAAGAAGTAAAAAAGTGAACATTTATTTTCAGACTTTAAAATGTAATCCCAAAGCTATCTGTTCTTCTAAATCAAACTGATTATAAACAACAAGTTAAAATTACAAAAGGATTTTTACAAACAGAATCTGGTGTCATGTTACAGCACTTTATACACTGTGACCCTAGACACTCTTGTTTCCTTATAAGAAGTAAGCTAATTTACGTTGGTTTCATTTCATTGATAAAGATCTCATTAATCCCAAAAGGCACAGACACATTGATATATGTAAAATACATCCATCCATTATCCAACCTGCTATATCCTAACTACAGGGTCATGGGGGTCTGCTGGAGCCAATCCCAGGGTGCAAGGCAGGAAACAAACCCCGGGCAGGGCGCCAGCCCACCGCAGGGCATGCACACACACACACAAAGCACACACTAGGGACAATTTAAAATTACTAATGTACCTGACCTGCATGTCTTTGGGAGGAAATCGGAGTACCTGGAGGAAACCCATGCAGACAACATGCAAGCTCCATGCAGAAAGGACCTGGGAAGCGAACCCAGGTCTCCTAACTGTGAGGCAGCAGCATTACCCACTGCGCCACCACGCCACCATGCCATCCCTGTAAAATACATAATTCTGTTTTCTTTTTATATTAGCAACAATACCAACCCTTAATATTAACCAGTGTTACTTCCTGTGAGCAACTAATTTAGCAAATAAGTAATTACACCTAAAGTAATCACAATCTTCTGAGTAGCACATTCTGCAATATTAGCTAACCAATTCTGAAAATGTATTTATTTTCAACAACACTCTTGAATGTCTGTTATTGTGTGAAGTGCATTTGGCACAGATTGTTTCAGTATTTGTTCACTGGATAACTGTGGGCATTAAAAGGAAGGTAGATGATGACTGAAAAGTCTGTATTGTTCAATATATTATCTTGTTAACCTTATTTTCCTTTAGGCATTTACACATTCTACTGCTGTACATATCTACTTAAAAATAAAACAAAATGACTTCAAAATAAACACAAAAACAGCATGCATTTAGCACATCTTAATGTATATACATACATATCTATCTACTGTATGCATATGTATTAGTTTAATACTTCTAATAGTAATAATGTAAGAGTTTAGTGCCCAACACTTTGGTGTAATTTAATGAAAGTGTAATGCTCGCTCTGTTACCATTCACTCTGAGATTTCAGTGCAACATTGGAAGGAATGCCTTGATGAAAATGGCAGTGACATCAGTCACCACCTTGAATATTTCTATAGTTCTAGTAAACCTTTTCAGTATTAATGAAAAGTAGGTGGAATGTTGTTCAGGCTGAGCACAGCAAGAAAGGGAAAGCATTCAGTTTAACTGAGAATGTCCACAATAAGTAGTAGAAAGAGCACATTGAGGACACTATAAACCATTTGAATGCAACTTCCTTACAGGAGACAGTGTCAGGATTATTAGATGGGGTTTATTTCAGTTGATTAAATTTCCACAGTGATTAAAATAGCTCTGTAGTGGCAAGGCAGTTTATCTGGTTTAAATCTGACTGGAAATGCTAAAAGCACTGGATACTGTAGGAGTGATTTCCCTAAGGTGGGTACAGTTTGTTAAAACTCAAAAATGTGATTGATGGTAATACATTTCAAAAATGGGACAAGAGGAAATGCCCCAGTTACATAGGGATCACATTCCCCAGGCCTGCTGGGATATTTTTTTGCTGGACAACTGGAATGGGTTCTCTATTTGAACCTTAGATCAAGGAGGGACTATGCAGACTCCATTCTAGCCTTAAAACAGTTAACCAAGTCTTCAGAGATATTTAAGAGGCTATGGGAGTTTGTCAGATCTATTTACATGGGCTTTGTCAGCATGGAAAAGCCTTAAGACCTTATACCCTGTTTTATTCTTTTGTGAAAGAGAAATTAAACTTAGGGGTCAAGTAGTCATTTAGGATAAAGTGTTTCAATATAGTTTCCATATTAATATGCAGCATCCATAGTAGAAGTATAAAAGGGTTAATGTCAGAAACCTGTTCAGGCATATCGGGAAACTAGTTTAAGGTTAAGTGAAAAACAAAGACAAAAATGTATCAGGAGCAGGTTGATGTAATACACCAAATGTATGATTTAAGAGATCAGCAGATGTTCTGTAAACAATAAAACTGAACATTTAGATAGATATATAGATACTTTATTAATCCCAATGGGAAATTCACATACTCCAGCAGCAGCATACTGATAAAAGCCAATATTAAATTAAAGAGTGATAAAAATGCAGGTAAAACAGAAAATAACTTTGTATAATGTTAACGTTTACTCCCCTGGGTGGAACTGAAGAGTCGTATAGTGTGGGGGAGGAACGATCTTCTCAGTCTGTCAGTGGAGCAGGACGGTGACAGCAGTCTGTCGCTGAAGCTGCTCCTCTGTCTGGAGATGATACTGTTTAGTGGATGCAGTGGTTTCTCCATGATTGACAGGAGCCTGCTCAGCGCCCAATTTATCATCCAGCTGCACTCCCAGGTATTTATAGGTCTGCACCCTCTGCACACAGCCACCTCTGATAATCACGGGGTCCAGGAGGGGCCTGGGTATCCTAAAATCCACCACCAGCTCCTTGGTTTTGCTTGTGTTCAGGTGTAAGTGGTTTGAGTCGCACCATTTAACAAAGTCCTTGATTGGGTTCCTATACTCCTCCTCCTGCCCACTCCTGATGCAGCCCACGATAGCAGTGTTGTCAGTGAACTTTTGCATGTGGCAGGACTCCGATTTGTTTTGGAAGTCCGATGTCTATAGAATGAACAGGACCGGAGAAAGTACAGTCCCCTGTGGCGCTCCTGTGTTGCTGACCACAACGTCAGACCTGCAGTTCCCGAGGCGCATATACTGAGGTCTGTCTGTAAGATAGTCCACGATCCATGCCACCAGGTATGAATCTACTCCCATCTCTGTCAGCTTGTCACTAAGGAGCAGAGGTTGGATGGTGCTGAAGGCGCTAGAGAAGTCCAGAAACATAATTCTTACAGCACCACTGCCTTTGTCCAAGTGGAAGAGGGATCGGTGTAACATATAGATGATGGCATCCTCCGCTCCCACCTTCTCCTGGTATGCGAACTGCAGAGGGTCGAGGGCGTGGCGGATCTGTGGCCTCAGGTGGTGAAGCAGCAGCCGCTCCATGGTCTTCATCACATGTAAGGTTAATATATAAACTAAGAGTTACTGGAGAGCAAGGACATAATAGACTTATTTAGGCTGGTTGTCCTCTATGCTAAAAACATCATGGTCTTCATGTATAACACTGGCACGGAAGAGCCCACACATAGGACAAAAATATCCAGATGCATAAAACTGCATACGCACAAAAAAAATCCAGATGCATAAAACTGAGCATACGCCAAGTTCCTTGCACTTCCCCTTAATAAATTCCAATGAACGTGAAATTTAACGCATATGCCTATAGCCCCACTTTGACTCTTCCCAAAATTTCACATATTTGAAGATGCATTTCAATATAAATTGCCCCTTCCATTCAGTGCTTTTTTAAGACAATGCCAGAAGCATGTGGATTGCACAACCGTGGTGAGTTAATGAGGTGATTGGAGCGAGTCACACCTGCACATCTGGATGCGGTCGTTTTTGTTTGCCTCATTGGCTTCCTGCGGTGTGTAATTAAGACGCTGTGCCCATGGAGGCAGAGGTGTATGTATATATAAACGGAGGTACACCAGAGGGGATAAAAGAAGAGATACAGTAAATTGTGGGAAAAAGAGATCAGGCAAGTAAAAATGGAGGTTAAAAGTCAGGAATAGTCAGTCTAGGTGGGAGGATCTGGCCACCTATAAAGGAGACACCATGAGCTGGGGCCCCACTAAGGAATGTTTGACCACTGCGCTCTGGGGCTAGTTCGCCCCACTGACAACTAGCAAGTGGGGTGAGCAGGAGAGGTGTCATCCCGTTGGATCGGAGGAGCAACTATGAGTGCGTGAAAGATCACAGGAGGAGAGCCAACCTCATCGGTCTGGCAGTGACGTCTGTTTGGAGGCCAAGATGGAGGTTGACAGAAAGAGCTCGTGGCTGTTGGGTCTCCGCGGCTGCAAGTAATCATGAGCCAGGGAGAGAGTGATGGAGGTGGGCCAGAGAATAACAAGGGAGTAAGAGACTGCATTTTTTAACTTCTACATTTTTAACCTCAGATTTTAAAGGATTTATTTATTGTTGTTTTTTTTTAACCCCACTGGACACTTGTTTTTATGGACTTATTTATAGAACTTGAAACACTGCAGTTTTTGTTTTTGATTGTTTTAAATAAAGCACTTTTTCACTTTTGGAATATATCCCCTGGCTTTGAGAGATGTGTCCCCATTTGACATTATCGACGGTGTTGGGTTCAGGGTTCCCAAACGGACAAGGAGAGCATGGAAGAGAACCTGCATCGTCACACAACACAAGGGAGTTATGGAGTGATACAGCATGGTGGAGACACTGAAGTTTAGAAAGTTGCATAATGCCTGAAATAAAGAAGTGGTCAGATATTAAAGTTGGTGTGAAAAGACAAGTTGCAGTCCACCATCTGTTTCTGTTGAAAACATTATTACAAAAGCTGACTACCTTGCCGAGGAGGCAATGATGCTGCTACTGTGCCCAACACATCATCAGGCTCTGGTGCCTCAGAAACCACTGGACGACCATCTGAATGTGTGCTGGCAGATGCTGCTCTGGAGTCACAAAATGAAATAGTGGATGCTGTAAGAGATGTGGCCAACGTACTAAGAAATCTAAGGGGTGTACTATGTGATATTGGCCCTAAATTAAACAAATTAGTTAAAAATAAATGCTGCATCTGATTACCTGTTTTTACATTCAAACAAAGTTGTAACGCTGTCCGATTTAGCTGGTCAGGTTCATCATACCTCATCTCTTCGTGTACGGGCAAACCACAATTGTGTGCCACTTTATGCAGCACTCTACTTGCTAGCACAATGCAACACGCTTTCTGTGGACTATAAAGCAGCACGTTAATAGAATGGAAATGCTTTCTTTCTACATTACAGTTATTATAGTTAACGAAAACTAAAATCAAAACTGAAACTATTACTAAAAAAAAAGTTCATAAACTGAAATAAAATAATTAACAAAACCGAAATGAAAAACTAAATGAAACTCTTAAAGTAGATGGAAAGACTAACTGAAACAAAATAATAATTTACTAAAAACATTTTTAGTTTTTGTTTTTGAATAAATATTCCTGCTGTTAGTCTTTAACCCTTGTAACTTTTAACTTTAACACAGAAAGTACTCCACCGCATATATTCATCCAGTGAACAGTGGCTGGTGAAGGAGGGTGGCTGTTCACACAGCATTTCCAGTGATAGAGCAAGCTGAATATAGGTGCATAAAGCGTGTGAAATAGAAAGCGATTTACTGTGCTGCCTTTCTTTGTCTTTTTTTTCTCTTGTTTTCTTTTTAATTTTATTGAATTGATTAGAATCAAATAACACTCCATAAACATAACTCAAGTTTTACAAGAAGAAAAAAAAAGGTTAGAAAAAAATCAACCCCCACCCCTGAGAAAGAGTTTACTTTTCCTTTCTTTTCCTTACTTTTCCTTCCAGGACATTCTAGTAAATACAAATGAATAGATACAATAATAAATGAATAAAGACAAATGGAGTAAAAGAGGGGATTGAACCTGCTTCCTCAATTTAAATGCTTATTCTAAAATGTTATTGATTAGATCCTGCCAGGTTTTGAAAAAGGTTTGTACTGATCCTCTAAGTGTCAATTTGATTTTTTCCAGTTTCAAATAGTATATATCATCAGTTACCCACTGACTTAGAATAGGTGAGTTAGGATTCTTCCAATTGAGCAAGGTAAGTCTATGTGCCAATAGTGTAGTAAAGGCAATTACAGTTTGTTTGTCCTTCTCCACTTTAAGCCCATCTGGAAATACACCAAACACAGCTGTTAGTGGATTAGGAGGGATTGTGACACCAAAGCTTTCTGAAAGGCATTTAAAGATTTTGGTCCAAAATTATGTTAATTTGGTGCACGCCCAAAACATGTGATCCAGTGAGGCCAGAGTTTGATTGCAGCATTCACGGGGGTAGGATCTTGCCCTGGAAACATTTTGGACAATTTTAAATGAGAGAGATGCGCTCGATATATAATTTTAAATTGAATAATTCTATGCTTTGTGCATATGAAGCTCAAGTGAATTCTGTGCATTGCTGCTTTCCACTCCTTTTCTGAAATATTGAGTAAGAGATCCTTTTCCCACTGTTCTGTTGGATCTTTGAAAGGCAGGGACTGTAAAATAGTTTTATATATTACAAAAATGCTGTCTGAGTCCTTGAGGCAGAGCAATATTTTTTCTGGTATAGAGGTAGGAGGGAGGTGAGGAAAATTGGACATGTTCTGTTTAACAAAGTTTCTGATTTGAAGGTAATGAATGAAATGTGTTGCTGGTAAGTTAAATTTGGAGTGTAATTGTTCGTAGGATGCAAAAACGTTGTCTATGTACAGACCTCTAAGTGATTTAATCCCAGATGTTTTCCAGGCATTAAAAACTGTGTACATTTGAGAGGGTGGGAAAAGGTGGTTCTCATGCAGAGACACCACAGATAAAAGCTTCTCCACCTTTAAATACTTCCTACATTGGTTCCATGTTCTGATTGAATGAAGCACAATTGGGTTGTTAGTATATTGGCGATAACTTGTATTTATTGGGGTACAGAGCAAGGAATATAAAGAAGTACTGCAGGATTTTATTTCTATCTCAATAGCATTTCAACAGTGAATTGTGAGTGTCTCAATGGTGATTGCAAAAAGAAGTGATGACAAGGGGCATCCTTGTCTGGTACCACGCTGTAGTTTAAAGTAGTCTGAATTGATGTTTTTAATACAAACTGAAGCTTCCAGACTGGTATACAGTGTGGTCGCCAGAGGCGCTGTTGTCCTGTTGAACCCTTCAGACAGACGTCCCAGACACACTTATAAAAGCACAATGAAAATTAATAATGTCTTCAATAATAGTGCCCAAAGCACCACACCTCCACAATTGTTCAATAATTAACACAATAAACAATCTTCCAACTCCCAGCAGCTCCATCACACTACCACCCAACTCAAGCTCGGTCTGCTGGAGTTTCCCACAGTCCTTTTAAAGTCCATGACCCGGAAGTACTCCTTCTCTGGGTCAAACTCCTTCTTCAGGTGTCCTGGAAGTACTGCGTGTTTCCGTTCTCATGACTTCGAAGTACTTCCGGGTTAGCGTCACAGTAATATTCCCCAGGTTCTTGGTGAGTTCCCCTTGGCGGCACCCACAGCACCCAACAGGGCTAAAGAGACGGACTCCATGTCCCATACTGCCCTGCGGGAATCTGAGGAACCATTTCCATCCAGGGGAGCTGCCATCTAGCGTCCCGGGGGATGTAGTGCCCTGAAAAAGTGGGTTTCTTCTGTTAAGGGACGTCCCGGCCAGAATGAAACGGCGGCCGTCCATAACAGTACTCCTCCCCCAGCTGAGCATCATAATGTGAGGCGACCAGCCCCGCTAGGGTAGTCCTGTCCCGGGAGGGACTTTCTGCTTTGACCGGACCATGGATTCTTCCTGTAAAACAAGAGCAGGAGAACAACGGGGAGACATGGCACTTTTGTTTTCCTTTAACGACTTTCCCGGTTCTCCCTGAACAGTCTCGCCATACATGGCCCGGTCCGTGGCATTCATAACACAGCCTCCTCCCATATTGCAATGTCTGGCCGGACTGGAAGCCCTTTGTCCAGCTGGGGGCAGATTATCTCCCTGCCCACGCGGAGAGCGTCCCCTCCATACACGGTCTATGTTAGGAGTTCCCTACTTTTCCTGTGGGATCTCATTTTCTTTCTGGGGCTTGCTTACAGTTTGGGTCTCCCTATGGATAAGAGAGAGCCTTTATGGCCTTTACTGTCTGCACCCCTTTGGTTTTAAGTGAGACCGAGGCTGATGTCTTAAGGTTCGGGACCACTCGTAAGCCAGCACTATCCTGCTGCTCCGATGGCCCCTCTCCTTCCACCGGACACTCGGTCGTCACGCTTACATCAACTGTGGGACATGAGATTACTTGTCAGCCAATACTAGACAATCGCGCTGCCCTTGTAATCTGAGTCCCGACTTCATGTACGGTACCGGCTACACTCACCTGTACCGCCGCATCGGTCATCTGTGGAAGCTTCCGACCGCAGTGGCATAAATATTCCTCTACACGCCTTAGAGGTGCCTCGGCCGTTGCTCCCAATTCCTCTATTACTTTTCTTATTGAGGTGATGACCTGAAAAAAGCTCTGCACAGGCTGTATTAGATTTTCCAGCTCCCGCACATTAAAGTCCCCTTCATGATCGGCTGGAGGCAAGCTCTGACTTTCAAAATCCCTGCCCTCCAGCCTCGAGCCGACAGGCTTCTCCTGCACCTGCGCAGTTGGCTCTTGCACGGCCTTTTGGGATTTGGAGTTTCAGAGATTAGCTTTGAGCCGACCGCGATCCGCCTTACTCAATTTCTCGGCGGATCGATCGATAACTCCCTGAAACTCCTTAGATATATTTGTGGCGTGCAACGCTTTGTCCACCATCCTCTCCTTTTTCAGAAATTCCACGTCCGTCCGGGTATCTTGATTCCAGCCTACAGGCCGCGGTTCACCTTCTTTCTCCCATAATTCTTCAGGGCAGGTCATGTGTCCGTGGCTGTCCGACGTCATGCGGAAGTCCTTGGTGCTTGTATTCCCCTCGTAGAGCACACAACCGTCTTCAAGAGGATTTGCCATTTTTATTACGACCTCCGGGTGCTCGCGTCTACGAAGTATGAGCAGGGGACAAAGTGGGTTATTTTAAAGATGTTTTTGATCCCTCCCCCGGCACATACCTCGTCGGTTTTATTGGCACCCGGAAAAATGTCTTCCCGTCCGACGGCGGTGTCACTCCGTTGCTCCTCATGGACGCAGGAGATGTCGTGCACTGGGCTTCCTTCAGCACTAACGGTCAGTTTCATTGACTTCTTCTTTCCCATGACAAGCGATTGAAACGGGTCTGGCAGTTGCGTGTGTCGCTGTCTGAGGTTCAGTCCACGTTAAATTTTAAAAGGTTCTCTGACCAAACAGACGGCCAGAATCCTGCCAAGACTACGCCAGTTGTGGTCGCCAGAGGCGCTGTTGCCCCGTTGAACCCTTCAGACAGATGTCCCAGACACTCTTATAAAAGCACAATGAAGATTTATTAATAAGTTCTTCAATAATAGTGCTCAAAGCACCACACCTCCACAATTCTTCAATAATTAATACAATAAACAATCCTCCAATTCCCAGCAGCTCCGGCACACTACCACCCAACTCTGGCTCAGTCTGCTGGGGTTTTCCAAAGTCCTTTTAAAGTCCATGACCCGGAAGTATTCCTTCTCCGCATCAAACTCCTTCTTCAGGTGTCCCGGAAGTACTGTGTGTTTCCGTTCTCGTGACTTCGAAGTACTTCCGGGTTAGCGTCACAGTAATATTCCCCGGGTTCTTGGTGAGCTCCCCCTGGCGGCAACCACGACACCCAACAGGGCTGAAGAGACGGACTCCATGTCCCATACTGCCTTGCGGGAATCCGAGGAACCATTTCCATCCAGGGGAGCTGCCATCTAGCGTTCCGGGGGATGTAGTGCCCTGAAAAGGTGGGTTTCTTCTGTTGAGGGACGTCCCGGCCAGACTGAAACGCCGGCCGTCCATCACAACAGTAATTTGATCCATGCACAAATGTTCGGGCCAAACCCAAATTTTTCCAATGTAGTGAAAAGGTAGTTCCATTCAACCATGTCAAATGCTTTTTCTGCATCCAATGATAATAATATCTCCGGGGTGTTTAACTTTATTGGTGAATATATTACATTAAACAGGCGTCAGAGATTGGAAGCTAAGTGTCTGCCTTTAATAAACCCAGTTTGGTCTTGTAATATTTCCGAAGGCAGTACCTTCTCCATCCTTCTAGCTAGGACTTCGTAGAGTAGCTTAACATCGTTATTCAGAAGGGAGATTGTTCTGTATGATGCACATTTTAATAAGTCCTTATTTTGTTTAGGAAAGACAGGAATTAATGCTTGGCAAAAAGTTTGAGGTAGAATTTTATTTTCTCTAGCTTCTGTAAATGTTGCCAATAGAAGGGGAGCTAGCTGAGTTGTGAATTTCTTATAAAATTTGGCAGGGTAGTATCTATTTGCGGTATCTGTAATGCGTCCAGAAATGCTTTAAATTGTGTCTTGTCTTCTTTGCATGAATCTCTAACAATACTAAAGCAGCTATGGTAGTTGAAATAGTTTGGCCATTCCGTGCACCATTATATTGTTACAGAATGATTACAATTAAATGAATTAAATTTGTAAATGATATGCAATTAATTTGGGTGTGTTTGATAAATCCCACATCATTGATGTGAATCTGAAAAATGGGAGACCCCACAGAACCAGTAGCTCTGCTTTGACTTTGGGTACCGCCAGTTTGCAAAACTGAGCAGAAACTTGCATATACACAGTGTGAGGCTTTATGACAAATATGTGTGGCTTTATGCCATTTAGTTTTTATACATCTCAAAGTGTGCGTGGAAACGGACATGCACAACATTTTTGTGTGTATGCACTGTTTATACATGAGGCCACTTGTCTTTTAACCAGACTATAATACTTAAACATTAATCAGCACTGTTAGGTAAATCCAATTATCAATAAGTCTGAGTTTCTGCTTTATTTTGTGGTCATTCTGTAACAGAGTTGTGGTGGACCCTCTCTCTTCAGCATGGTGCTTCAAGAGAATAATTGACACAATCAACAATATTTCTCCTGCCTTCTTTTTGACTCGAACCGGCTTTATCAACTTGTCCTACTACAGGATAAATTTCTTTAATTAAGATATTTGATTTCAACCACACTTTGTGGAAGGTGCTAAAAGAATATGGGTTAAAGAACTGTTGCCTAATGCCACGCTGACTCTATATTTGCAGAATGAGAACTGTGTTTGAATACCAAGTCCAATAAATGTAATGTGGGTTTTGAGCTTATCTTTTGCTCTAGCATTTTTTGAGCCAGGGCCATGTTGCAGTGGAGAGTATCTAGTTTAGAAAATTAATAGATACATCTATGAAGCTTGTGGATGATGATGTCCTCTTTGCTTCATTAGACTATAGTTTCTGGTACACTCAACTGAAGATTGCTTTGCAATCAAGTGTGAAGCAATTAGGATAAGAATTAACACCTCCAAGTATGTAGTCCTGGTCAAGGTAAGCATCCACTGTAAGTGGGGAGATCATATACTTGGGGTCTTTCTTCTGTTGGTTGTGCCTGTAGACTGTTCTCCAAATTCCTAATACTGTGCCTGCATGGAGTTCTTTGAAATCACATACTCTGTTCAAGAATACAGACCTGATAGTGATTGTTGCTTTTTTTTGCAAGCTATAAGTTCATAATTCCTATTCTTTCGATTAAAAGAGTTAAATGACTTCCGTATCCATTTGTAAGATATAGTGCAAATTACATAACAGCTTGGAATAAAAGCAATAAGCCAGAACACACTATTCTATTCCAAATTGAAATCCAATAAGTGCTTATATTGTTAAGCATTACTTTAACAAAACATGATGCAAATTGTAAATATTTATACAAGCACTGCTGCACTAGACACAAAAGATCAGGTACTTAGTATTGTTTCTTCCTTTATAAGGACATAGTCCCCCCTGCATAAAATGATCTAATTATTGATAAACTTATTGATTTATGCAATCTTTAAATGTATATCCTCTGGTATCCAAATTTTTGGTTACTCCATAAATACCTTATTGTATGCTGGGCCAAGCAACGAAGGAGAGTTTCCAGCCATTGTAAAGAAATCAAACTTGAATACAATTTTTTTTATCTGGATTATCAATTTAATTCCTTTGAGCATGATCTTTTGTTTCAGTCAGTATATTACTTTTCAAAGGCTGTAATTGTCAGCAGACATCTAACTAAACCACTAATGTTTCAAAATGAATTATCTACTTTCCTTTTTAAACTGTGTTTTAACTGAGTATGCACTTGTAATTGCTGTGTTAAACTCCCTTTGCTAACCCAAAAATCAATGGAAAGTAATTTTAATTCTCTGTAGTCTACTTTTGATTGTAATCAGGTTTCTACATTAAAGAAAACTGTTTTAAACATGTAATTTTTTCAAATTGTTCTGTTAAACATAGCACTGATAAATCTTTTCTGATACTGAGTCTTTTATTCTTATTATTAAACATGAACATTCTAATATAATTTTTTGAAAGAGTTGCATCAAATGGGCTTTTCCGTGCCAATGATACATATACAACTTTAACTTCAAGAGCTACTGTGTAAAGAAAATGTAAAAATAAGGGCTTAATTTTATTTATTAGCTGCACCTACCGCATGAACAAGCTTAATAACTATTTTTTAAAATATTCATATGTCGGGTAAACATAACTTAAAATGTTATGGGTTTAAGCTGAAAAAATGTGTTAATTTCTTAATATAATCCTAAAAATATGCAAAGAACCAGAACCATATGCATGCACACTTGAAAGAAATAATAATTATTGGAAACTGGCAGTAAAGCACATTTTTAATCAGCCATATACATGTAGTTTAATGTCATCCTTTCAAAGCTTTAAAGGGCACTTATTACTGAAAATGTAAAATAACACGACTGTAAAGTAACTAACTACTTCTGGTGCTGAAATAAAGCTATTGATGTCAAAAGGTAGGAAGAGTGGGAAGATATAGTGTCAGCTTTTCATGTATAAGGGTAACATTTTAGATGAATGTTATGGCTTGGTAATTAATCAATGTTCTTTCTTAATTATTACAATATATTATACATAATAAAGCATGTGATGTTCACATTCAAATTCAAATATTGTCAAGTGTGCATTGTACTTTAAAATTCTTACTTGCACATCTTTTACAGACTAGTGACAGTAGTATAGTACCAAAAACATTACAACATCTTGTGGTAACTGCAATGTCAGACATTATACCCAAACACTCACGCTATTGTCAGTTTGCATGAAGTAATTAACTGCATGCATTCTGAAGCAAGCTTTGTGATTTAAAAGTCATTAGTAGTTAGTACTAAAATAATCAGTCATCACTGTGGTTAGCAGTTTAAGTAGCATACATTTTTGCTATGGTCACATATTTTAAAATACATTTTTATACATTATTTTGAAATGTCTTGTAGGGGTGAGATGTTCAGGCCTGAAAGGTCACTCTTAGTCAGAGGATCCTGGGAAAGCTAGCATTTTTAAGGTCCACATACGATATGTTGCCATGTTCGTACAGAAGAAGTGGCACTGCTTTAGTGTGTTATGCCCTGCATTTGTCGTAGAGTCAGTAAAGAGCAAGAAGCAGGGCAACTGTGTCCTGGAAGGAAAAGGACAACCTTCCTTCTGAGTAGGGGGACAAGTGAGGAGTCACTAGGGTTAACAAACTTC
The DNA here is from genome assembly GCA_026402145.1 of Polypterus bichir lapradei. Taxonomy (NCBI): domain Eukaryota; kingdom Metazoa; phylum Chordata; class Cladistia; order Polypteriformes; family Polypteridae; genus Polypterus; species Polypterus bichir. Next base: position 10,305,537 of record JANRMT010062831.1, read on the forward strand.
CCAACCACTACAGGATGCAAGGTAAAGGAACCCTTAAACACTGGGAAGAGGGAATTTTGGCATGGTGTTTCTGGATCAAATATAATGCTGCCTGTGACCCCAAATGTTGGCACTGTTTGGCCAGAAGTGATGACCTTAGCTGGGCTGTAAAGGTTGCTGTAAAGGTTGCTCCCTGTTAGACCCCCTTTGAAAGTGAACATCAACTCAGATATTAAAATTAAGTGACCATAGAAATGTAGAGAAGCAAAAAACAAACAAAAAAAAATTAAAGGTTTGGTGTTTGGGCTTGGTATAGAAGGGTGGCAAAATAATCAAATATAATGCTTCCTGTGACCCAAAATGTTGGCACTGGTTTGGCCAGAAGTGATGACCTTAGCGGGGCTGTAAAGGTTTCTCCCTGCTAGTCCCTCTTTGAAACTGGACATGAACTCAGCTGTTAAAATTAAGAGACCTTAGAAAGGTAGAGAGGCAAAAAACAAACAAAATAAATAAATGAAGGTTTGGTGTTTGGGCTTAGTATAGAAGGGTGGCAAAGTAATCAAGTCGACAAAGGACAGCTTATACAGAGTGACTTCTTGTTGTTTTCTGCTATTTTCAAGTATGATTTGTTCCTTATTCAGGCTTAGTTGTTATTTAATAAGAAATCTCTTTTCTTTGGTAATTTGGGCTTTTTGGGCAAAAGAGTATCGGTACACTATAAGAAGAGCAACTCTTGTCTTAGATTCCAATGCAGAAAACATAATACTTGTATATCACTTGACTCCAAGTGATATCTTGAAGTAGTTATGTCTAAAAACAGAAAAGTTTCGATTTGCATACAGTTTTGAGAGAATGGTGATAAAATTTATTTTCAATCGCGTAATCTAAAACTCACTAAAGAGTTTTTTGATTTTAATTAACTTTTTTTTTTTCTTGGTTAAAAAGAAGGAATATTGCTCCCTTAAGCCTCATTCAATCTTCTGTGTTTACCTGTGTTCTTTTCTACAGTTGTGTAAAGCATGTAATCCATCCACACTGGTAAAATTAATTCTGTTTATGCCTATTGTTCACATCAGCATGGGGAGTTCAGTTTTATTTGTATTATTATTTTTTTTTAACATGACATGCTGCATATTTTCCACACAAAGTTACACTAAAATACACCATTACGTACATTACTGTGTTTTCTACACATGAAAACTCAGTACACTGAAAGTTGTTACCTAGCAATCGCCTTGTGCTAGTTGAGGATATGCACATTTCCAGTATCCCCAGCTCCTCCAACCACTGTAGATCTTTCTTTAAATATACTAATTGACAAGCACCTGTGACATGAATGCATGAAAACGCTTCCAGGCAGGAATTAAATATCAAATACCTTTCTTCATGTGTGAATGGCACAAGTGTTACTGTAAGTGAAAAGCAATTTATTTTGCAAATGTTTTTCATTCATCACTAATGTTAAGCAATGTTACACATAAAGAGAAACTTCGGGGGAGTCTTTATCAACTTAATCAAATGTTTAGGAAAATTAGGCCAATGAATGATGTTACAATATATGACTTCTGGCCCATTTCAGTATGTCACTAAAATTCTTGCCATAAAACTGGTATATACATGAACTAATTGCTGCTGCTTTATTAGTTAATAATAATAATCATACATTTTATTTATATAGCGCCTTTTCCATGCTCAAGGCACTTACAGAATATAAGAAAGAACTGCAGGGTATACAGTATATAGCATTGTACAAACCAGATAAATAAATAAAGAAGATTACAGCAGTGAATTCAGAGAGAAAGCCTAACTGACAACATAATTGATGGTTTAGCACACACACATACAGATTACATGAGCATCTTGACACAGAGGTAAACTGAGAAAAGAGTAATAAAGTCAGGTAGAGCTAAAAGCCTTCTTGAACAGATGACTTTTGAGTTGTTTTTTAAAAAGAATTCATGGAATCAGCTGACCTGATTAATTTCGGTAGGTCATTCTAGAGTCTGGGCGCTATATAGCTGAAGGTCCTGTAACCCATGGAGTGTAGATTAGAGTGGGACACAACAAGATTGCCAGAATCAGAGGACCTTAGTGGGCAGGCAGACACATAGTGATGGAGAAGGTCACTGATGTAGTCTGGTGCGAGGTTATTTAAGGCTTTGTAGGTTATTAGTAGGATTTTATATTCGATTCTGTAAGACACAGGGAGCCAGTAAAGGCGAAGCAGGATGGTGTGATGTGCTCACTGTTGCTGGTTCAAGTAAGGACTCTTGCAGCCGAGTTTTGAATAAGCTGGAGCTGTGATATAAGATTAGAAGGGGCACCTGCCAGTAGGGAATACAATAATCGATGTGGGATGTGATAAAAGCATGGACAAGTTTCTCAGCATTAGAGAAGGAGAGGAAGGAGCGAACACGGGATATGTTATGGAGTTCTCTGGCAGTTTTAAGTTACACACTAAAATGGACCTGTCTTGCAGCTTAAAAATCAGGCTTAACATCATTCTTATCCAACAAGTGAAATGATATAAAATACATTTTCTAATTGAATAGTTTTCTAATAGAATAAAAATAGTATTAAATGTGCATAAAATATCGGCTAGGTCCAAATGTAAATGTTTAAATACAGTATATACATATTTTCAGATGTTAATAATTAATTAAATTTATTGCTTGATACACACCTAACCAAAGTTATTTTCACTTATCACTTTTATTCTTATCAGTCTGCAAAGCTTAAAATCTTGTGTAATAAAACACAGCACTCTGCGAGTATCTACTGTATATGTATGGGTACTAGAGATTAAAAAGCAGCATATTATTAACAAATTAAAGAACTTTTTTTAGACTTCATTATCAATACTAATGGTGACTTATTAGAAAACATTATAAAAAATACCTGTAATAAAAACAAAAGTATACCTTATTCATGTTTAAGGCATACCGTACAGTGCAGAATCTTGTCTTGAATATACAAGCTAATATTAAAATGTATAAATATGTTCAAAGCAGTAATATGCAAATATTTGACCACAAATATTTTAATTGCATTTTTAGTTTATAGTACACTGTACTATGTAAACATAAATACTGTACATTTTACATTGCACACATAACTGACTTCAATAATATATAATTCTATATTATACTAATATTTAAAATTATTACTAATTAGAACCATCACTATCATCATTCCCCTGCTACATTACTCTTCTTACTTCATTTTGTCAGAGCACGAACATCTTTCAGGTAGACAAACATAAGATGTACCGTTTTAGATTTTGTTTGTAGTTTAACAGAATTTGACATGAAAGGCTGTTATGGTGCAGTCCCTGCAGAAAACAGAGATAATTGCCTGGGCACACAAGATCGTCCTAATTTTAGCTAAGCTTGCTGGGTCACTTGTGTTTCTGTTCCATGACAGGGCTGAGAGCACGAGAGCCAAGGTTTCTTCCCAGGAGAGGGGAGGTGAACCACTGTGGCACTAAGGGTGAACCACATCTTGGTTGCAATATGTTAATTAATATCATCTAGGCCACTTTGCAACTGACAATCTGTGCAGTACTCTTGGCTAACCTGCTATGAAGGATAAAATATAAAATGACTTAAATATTGTTACTGCAACATTTAGGACAAAAATATGTGGCTAATAAATGTTTTCATGGTGAAAGCAAAAATAGCTCCTTCAGAAATAAACAGTAATCTATCCAAAAGGGATTTAACAAAGATATGCCAATCAGAGTACAGTGAGAGATCACTAGGAAAAGCTCTTTGACAGGTGGTAAATACCAGGATTGTTCAAGCAAGGAGTAACACCTTGCAAGATTAAAATTATCTCTGACTTGACATCTTGCAATAAGAAGGAAAGGCTGACTCTGGACATTGTTAATGTTGTCCTTGTATGATTTGATTCCATTTGTCATATCTGTTTTCTTTGCCTTTACAGTGCTCTGTAAATAAATGTGCACTCTCAGAGGCACGTGTGCCATTCAAACCAGCATTAAAGGTCCTTGCAGGACATGTGAAAAGACAGACACTCAGCAGAAATGGAAAAGTAAAAACAGTACAGTGCTGAGTGAACTAGAATAGATAAAGGCTCTTACAGTAATCTTAGATCTGCTTTGTTCCTTTGTGGCACTACACTTTAAATATTTTATAATTGTCTGTCTGTGGTTTATTGGTGCACAGCTTTTTTAATTAGACGAATGCCTGTTAAGAGCTCACCAGTCATTTAAACTAATTTGGCCCTTTTTCACGCATTTAAGAAAAAGGGCCATCAGCAAAAATGTATCTCATCCAACAAATTGTAAAGGCCAATGGGATACATTTACCTTTGTGCTCTCATTTCACCTTTGCCAGTATATCTTTTTGGGAGGAGATATATATGGTATATAGTATGTATAAATTTATTTATTTTTGTACACTGTTTTAATTCCTGAGGGTACTTTGTCTTTTTACATGTCAAAGTACAAGGTCAGTCATTGTACCGCACTACTGGAGCAATTTTCACGTTAATGGCCTTGCTCAGGGTCATGCCAGACTAGGATCATTTTTGGCAGTAATGGGATTTGAACCAGTATATATTACTATATATTATAGCACTATGCAGTGCTTGCTGGTGCCAACCCAATAGATTTTATATAGTTTGATGCTGCTCTTAGAAGAATGACTCCTTGTTGCTGCATTAGGTGGAATTTATTTCACATTGTAAAGTTTGCCGTTTTTATAATCTCCTTTGCAACTGGCTCTGAACCTGGTCCTATGAATAATGGCATCCCACCTCAAACTGTTTGTAACTCATAACTGTTGCCTTTAACAGGCTGATGCAGCTTGTCAGCACATTCACATAGCACTTCATTCAAAGATGCTGTATCCAGGGATCACTTCCAACTCCTTGCAATGGCACATAAACTTTTCAAAATGACATGGCAGTCCAAATGACATGTGGACAGTGACCGGGGCTTATCAGCTAAAGTCTTGAGTGCTGTGTTTTCATGCAGTACAGCGGAGGTGAATGCACATTTATGTGGTGATCTGCCCATTCTATACACACAGGCAAATCTATTCTTGTGGAACTACAGATATAGCAGATCCTTAGCCATCTTCTATCCAGAAATGACTCTGCAACCAGCATTGCAGGTCCTGGATCTCCATTTCAAGACACTCTCTCCTCAAATGCCCTATAACTTTGCTACAATCTGCTTTAACTCTGCCTTTGCTGTCTTACTGGTGGCTCTGCCTCACAATGCTCACCTGTGGTCAGTGGCATCACAACCATCCTCACCCTCTCCAGCTCCATAAACTGATTAAAGTGGATCCTTTTCCAAAGCTATGCTAGTTGTCACCCAGACCCATAGATCTTAGCATAAGATGGAGAAACAGTGGTAGACCTGCAGATAAGGCATGGAGCAAGAAGAAGGCAGCACTTTGGTAAGGCTAGCATTTTCATGTAATGTTGTAACATTATGAAAATGTTAAAGTATTAGTTGAATCCCTGAGGATCCAAAAGTGGGATACTTCTACATGCTCTCCAAGATCCATAAAGATGGGAACCCAGGAAGGCCAATAATCTCAGGAATTGGCACACTGACAGAAAATATTTTAGGATGGGTTGAAAGCATTTTCATACCCCTTGCCAGAACCACACCCAGCTATGTACAGTACACCACCCACCTCCTTAAAAAACTTGCTGCCCTAGACACCATTTCTGAGGGAGTCTTCCTTGTTACAATAGATGTGGAGGCATTATACACAAACATCCCCCATGATGATGGAGCTATGGCCTGTCAGACGTACCTGCAACAACATGGCTTACAAACAGAACCAGTGATACAATTGATAAAATTCATATTAATTCACAATGTGTTGTTTGGTCAGAACATTTACTTACAACTAATGGGAACTACAATGGATTGTCATTTTGCAACCCACTACACAAATTTATTTATGGCAAGATTAGAACAGGACTTCTTGTCAACATGTGTGATAAAACCAATGTTTACCTTCGCTACATAGATGACATTCTTATAATCTGGACAAGCGACAAAGACCTTCTTTGCTTCCATAGGAATTACAATTCATTCCACCCCAACATAAAACTTAAATTAAATTATTCACAAACAGAAATCAGCTTTCTGGACACTACCATTTGTATAAAGAACGGTACCCTTATGACCTCTATTTTTCACAAACCAACAGACAGACGGACATATCTAAGAAATGACAGTTTCCACCCAAGGCATATACGGAACTCCATCATTTACAGTCAGGCAATACCTTACAATCATATTTACTCAGACCCAATGGATCGGGACACACAACTACAGAAACTCAGGACAGACTTCATCAAACAAGGATACACTACCAAATCAACAGAGCTACAAATCAGGAGAGCTACAGCTACACCCAGAGAAAACCTTCTGGAATACAAAGGTGCAGAAACCAAGAACCGGGTCCCACTAGTTGTAACTTATCATCCACATCTGGAAAAACTTCGCAAAATTATGAAAGAGCTTCAACCCATGGTACAGAAAGACAACTGAAGGATATATTCCCAGAACCTCCCCTCCTTGCATACAGACAACCACCAAACCTCAAACAACTGATTGTCCAAAATTCTATGTGTGGCTCAGCAGCAAGTGGCACATCTCCCTGCCTACAGAACAGGTCTGGCAATTCTGCACATATCTACATGACAGATCAGATAGTTATGCCACATTGCCAGCAGCAGCATAAAATAAAGGGTCTGTTCACATGCAAATCTGCTAATGTGGTTTCCCTAATTATGGGCAAATGGTGCCCCAACACTTTACTGTATGTATGGAAAACTGGTCAGATACTGCATCAGCAAATGAACTCACATAGATTTTATATTAATCAGAACAGTGTTGATCTTCCGGTGGCAGCACACTTTAACAGTAATGGCCACAGCATAAAGGATCTGAGGGTCACTGTGCCTATGGGTAATTTCAAGACCCAAGAGGAGCGGAGATAATGGGAATACAAACTTATGCTTAAATTCAATACTCTACAAAATGGTCTGAATAGAGACAAGAGTTTTATGACCAGATATGTGGACTAACAGACTGATTGACAAGCTGACTACATCAGAGGCCTATATTACAGACAATGCACTCAAAAAAAACTTACAGGACTTTCTCTAGTGATGGCTATCTTATCTCTACATTTTATTAGTTAATTGTTCTCTTCTTTCAGGGTTAATTCATCTAGGTGTAACCTGGGCTAGATTTAAAAAGAAAAAAAGGAATATCCGAATGCGAGTTTGTGTTAATAAAGTTTATTGACTGAAATGAGGTACAAGTTGTGGGGGTTGGGTAAGGTTAAGTTATATATGTAAATGTCCTCTGATTGGCCGAGAGACAGTCCATGTAAGATAGTTGAAGAAAGGAGTTTCAGGCAAAACGCCGAAACAAGGAGGAAAGAAAAAGTGTTTCAGGCAAAACGCCGAAACAAAGAGGAAAGAAAAATAGTTTCAGGCAAAATGCCAAAACAAGAAGGAAAGAAAGATAGTTGAGGCAGAACGCCGAAACAAGACGAGAAGAAAGAAAGAGAAAAAGAGAGACAGAGTTGAGGCAGCACGCCGAAACGAGACAGGAAGAAAGCAAGAGAAAAGAGAGGGACCATCGAGTCTGAACGCCAAAACGAGACGGAAAAAGAAAGAGGAAATAAATTTAGCAAATTGCTAAAACATAAAAAGAGAAGATGGGAGAAGAGAAAGATTTAGCAACACGCTAAACTGAGTAGACAGAAAGAAGTGATAGAAGGACGTGAAGAGAGTCGAGAGAGGAGAGGGACTGACACGTGGTGGACGGAGTGATTTGGTGACCTGAAGAAGAGAAAGAGGCAGGACACGAGTTCGGCACTGGCGAACAGCGAGTGACGAGGTTGTTCAAGAGAGAGGGAGACGAGAGGCCCAAAGGAGGTACCCGAGGATAAAGGAAAGTACTTTCAAACAAGGTCTGTGTATTTTTTATTTGTTTGTTTTAAGTGGCTTGAGTTAAATCCTCAAGTGAAGGGGCCAGTTCTGTTTTGTTTGTTTGGCCACCACGCACCTGTGCTACGGTTTGGGGCCCCAGCATAGTGAGTAAACTTCACTGACTGTGGTAATTAATAAGGGTGAGCTCACCAGTGGTATCGGACTGACGATATATGTACCTGTATAGCTGCAAATAATTTAGTGTTTGTGTTTTATTGTTATTGTATATATTTGTAAAATACCAAATTTGGAAACCTGTTCATTTTACATTTAAGTAAAGTGAGTTTTTTTTATTTAAAATTTGAGTAATGGAGATTTAGTTGTGTGTTTAAAGGCTGAAGGTGGCATATATTGTACATGCCAACAATAGAGGTGGTGACACCATAAAAAAGAGTTCAGGGCCTTGCACACTGATTAAAGGAAGGGTGGTGCAAGAGGGTTACATAAGGTTTATTAATTCTGCTAACATCTGAACAAAAAGGTTGTTAAGATGAAAGAAAAACATCACTTTGCTGTCCCAGTATAACCTAGAGTATGTTTCAGTTTCTTTGTTACGCCTTGCCTAATGAAGGGGCCTTAGCTGCCTCGAAAGCTTGCATTTGTAATCTATTTAGTTAGCCAATAAAAGGTGTCATTTCACCCTACTTTCTCCTGTATTAATCTATGGCTAACACGGTACAACACTCTACTCCTAACATTATGTAATAATAATTTAAAAAGTGTGAACCTTAAGAATTATATACACATCCAGTACTTTATTTATATACTACCTTTAAAAATTGTTATATGAGTGGAGTGGTGACTCTGAGGCTAAGGATCTGCACCGGCATTCAGAAGGCTGACAGTTTGAATTCTATAAAGGCCAGCAGCGACTCTACTCCGTTGTGCCCTTGAGCAAGGCCCCTAACCCACAATTGCTTCGTCCTGGTTATGACGTTAATCTGCATCCAGTACTGCAAGCAGGTCCTCCAACTTACAGGGAAACGGGAGGTTAGTGGCAGGATTGGCACTCTAGCCATCGTAAAGAAAGCACATATTGCCATAAGCATCATCTATGGGGGAAGGCAATTCATACATATTAGCTGAGTGAATGAATTTATATGTTGATATAAGGCTATGTTCAGAATGCAGTTACATTTGGCTCATACGCAATTTTTTGTTTGACTGTTGAAAGTAATTTCACATGTTATTCAAATCTGATATGACTGGGTACCTATGTACCCAATGCATCCTGAATTTGCAAAGTTAATAAAAATGAATCATCAGATAGATATAATATAATATACATGAATATCAGTTGCATGCTGGCGTGCCTAAATGCTGACTTTATATTCTTTACAGTGCAGGTCATCTGCAAATCAGCCAGCTAATGATACGTTCTCAAAGGTGCTTTGAGTGGAATCATCAGTGGCAAATAAGGTGTGACAATATAGAAAACGTTTAGCAATGGGGCTGTATTTGTAATTCTCTAAAGAATTCAAACCAATGTCACATAAGTAAAAAAATCATTACATTTTAACAGAAGTATAAACAAGCATTACTTAGATTTGCTCTCTTTTTAAACGACCACTCTGCTATTTAGTTTACAGTGATGGTGTCAGCACAATTATAACTTTACTATGCAGACCCATAAAATATAGATTACATGTAAGTACTTGAACTAAACTGCCTAGACCACTATAATCACAAAATTCAATGAAATTGAAGTATAATGATATCTGTTCTGAATTGGTGTTTACTCCAGAGTGAAATAAGGTGAGGCCTCCAAAACACAATGTTTACTATAGCGTACAATCTTTACAAAAAATGATCAACAGAAATGTTCTGAAAACAGGTCCAAAGAGTACAAAAGGGTCAGTGTGGGACACCTGACAGGGCAAACAGAATTTAAGGTAAGCAAGTCCCAATACACAAATCCAGAAAGCAAAGTCAAAAAGAGAGCACAAGGTCAAACAAATCCAGTAATATCACAAAAGCACCAAATAATCTCAAGAGAAACTCACCCACCCCAGCATATTAAAAGAACCACAAGGGACTGTGGGTTTTCCTCAGCCTTTATAGGACTGAGGGCAATCCCTTGATAGTGATGATCAGGTGGCCCCATCTCTTGGGAGACTGCTCACAAAACACATAGTACATATACAAAAATAACTAAATATATAGAAACAAAGTTATCTTAAAATATAAACAAAACAGTGATAAAAGAGAGATTGGATCCCTTGCTGAAACACAACAGGCTGTAGCACTCAGTTTAAGTAGCCTGAAGAAGGGTCCACTGAGTGAGTGGGAGCCATTGTTTGTTTGAAATATTGTTTTTTTCTGTTATGTTTAAAATATTATGATATTTGGCCAGTGATTTGTACTTGCTTGCATTAGGATTGCATTTTATGCAACTCCTTTGGGGTTCTTTTTGAATTTGGAACATCTTATTGCATTGCATTCATATTTTGTTATTAAATTGTATTTTTATAAGGATTCTTTGCATGCCCCTCTATGCGTAAGCCAAGGTTTACCGTTACCCTCCCTTTGTTGGGCTTACATTATAGAATTTGAATGTCTTATAGTTGTTTTTCCAGCTCCTAATCTTTGGGCCTTTTGCAAAACCTCAGGCAGGCTGGCCGAGTTGGCATTAAAGCTCATTGAGGTAAAGCCTTTTTCCAGCAGGTAAAAGGGGCCTGGCCACGTTAGTGAATCTTGTTATGTAGAATTTAGATGCCTCACAGCCGTTTCACTTTGGAAATAAAAATTTAAAGAGACAGAACATAATTACAACATCACACATGAAACCAACAAGAAAAAATTTAAAGATGTGAAACATATAGTAATAAATCACAATTAACAAACAATAACTGAATATACGTCAATGCATAAAAATCTCTAAACATTTACCCATAATTCCTCTTTACCATATCCACTCTAATACATATAAATAATGCAATATCAGAATCCAATCAATGCACAGTGTCAGCTTTTCCAGTGAGAGAATCACTATGGAGAAATTTTTTAGCAAATGTATAGAGTACAGTCAAGTCATTGATGGTGGTGAAACAGAGAATGGGATTTGTGGAATGTTAAGCTACAAGATTTAATGTAAATATATTTGAGAGATGCTCATGATTTTAATTAAATCAATCAAACCAGTCTGAAGATTATTATTATTATTATTATTGCTGGATTATTATACAACATTTTTTGCCCCCTACCTCCCAGTGTTAATAATGGGGCTATTCCTAAGCATGTTGCATTGTATATATAATTATTTTTGTAAACTTTTATTAATTTATTAATTTCTGGAATCTGTTAAAGATGTCAGTCACAGTGTCTGTTAAAAGTCTCTTAGGTTCTTAGGTTATTACAGAGGAGGGGACGCTGGTGCACGCATGCTGCGGCCATGCCTCCCTGTTAACAACACTTTTCATAAAATTCGCCTTAATACTGCACTTTTTTACACTTGTTTTATTTTCTTTATTGTACATATAGTTCATGGATGCAGCTGACTCGAATTGTATGGATTTGGATTAATTTCTACAGACTTTATGGACTTTACCTTAACTGGGAACAACTGAATTTGTGGATCACGGGATGAGACCTACGAACATTTCTTTGTACCTGGCATTCTAGGAGCCTAGGATGATCTGTCTCCTTGATTATAGTTGTTATGCTGGTCTACTCTCGATTCATTTTATTGTGGCTGTATGTTGGAACCTCCAAATCCTGCTACCTCCTCCTGCTATGCTTTCTTCTGCTTTGCTATCGCTGCTCATCTGCGCCACTGCACCTTGCCCATCTCACTGGCTCTGCTGTACTGTGCTGCTTCTCCACTGCTATCAGATAAGTATTGCTCAGTATCATGCTAAAATACTCTTGTGACAAACTCCTTCATATTAAATAGTTTGTCCAGAGCAAATGGTCTGACTGGAATATCCTAAAAGACACTGGTATTTTGCGGCGCCCTAAATATGTACATCGCTGGTCAGGTCACCTCCACCGCCGGGATACGAATGAAAAGATCACTGGCAGCATTTGCTCAGGAATATGTCATCCTACTCATGGCCCTGGAAATAGAAGTGTCAGCGTGCCAAATTTACAGTATGTGAAAATAAACTCCAGTCACAGCTCTGTGCAAAAAGAAGTCTGATCAACTAATATTGCATTGTTTAATTCAAGATCTCTTAATGGCAAAGCATTGGTGCTGTCAGAATTCATCATTGACACCAAACTTGATATGCTGAGCTTAACGGAGACTTCGCAAAAACCAAATAAATTTACGTCTCTCATGGAGGCGACACCACCTAGTTACACTTTCCTCACAGAGCCTCATAGCCCAAGACAAGGCGAACGACTTGCAGCAATTGTCAGAGTGGAGTTAAACATCAAAAGAATCCCAATTGACTGTCCATTGTCTTTCAAGTGTCTGGCTCTTAAACTAATAACAGAATCAGGTCCTGTCTTACTCATTGTTCTTTATTGTCCTCCAAGATACAATGCATCCTTCTTATCTGATCTGACTGAACTATTAACCCACTTAAGTTCCTTTTCCCAGAGAGTCATTCTTCTTGGTGATTTCAACATCCATATTGACATCCCCACATCTAAACTGAGAAATGAATTCCTATCCTTACTGGACTGTTTTGACTTGACATAACATGTTGATTTTCCCACTCACTCTGGTGGTCATACATTGGATCTGATTTGTACATCTGGATTATCTGTTGCCAACACTTACAGCACTGATTTGGGACTCTCTGACCACAAAACAGTACTTTTCACTGTCTCATTACTTCTCCCTCCTCTTACCTGTAAACGACAAATTTCTTACAGAAACCTTAAAAATATCTGTCCCTCTATCCTTTCTGGATCCATTTCTGATCTTTTACTGTCTGCACCTATTCCGTCAACACTAGATAATCTTGTTGATCCACTATAACACAGCCCTTCATTCAACATTAGATAAAACAGCTCCTTTAAAACATAAGGAGGTTTCCTTTAAGCGTTCAGCTCCTTGGTATAATTCAGAATTGCGATCTATGAAAGCAGCTGGCTGATGCCTTAGAGAATTTCATGTAAGCCTGGCCTCACCGTGCACATCCAGGCTTTCTCTGACCACCAAAGAGCTTACAGAAAAGCACTAACTGCTGCCAAGAACACCCATTATGGCAGAATAATAGAAAGTGGCCATGAGAACCCAAGGGTTTTGTTCTCTGTAGTTAATAAACTACTCCAAGCCACATCTGGCACAACTACCTCTTCTAATGAAGTCTGTGAGAAATTCCTCCACTTTTTCTGTAACAAAATTAAAGATCTAAATTATTCAACTAACATAAATACATAATTTGTTTATATCTCTCCCTGTTTTCCCACTCCATCCAGCTCCTTCTCTAAGTTCTCACCAGTCACATCTGCTTTTGTTAATGACCTGCTTTGTAAGATGAGGCCAACTACTTGTGTACTGGACCCCATCTCCACCACACTACTTAAATCCTGCCTTCATGCCATAATCCCGACTATTACAACAATAATAAGCTCATGCCTTGACACTGGCTTTGTGCCGCTCACTTTTAAAATCACTTCTGTAACCCCAATGTTCAAAAAGTCTGGTCTTGATGCTGACAGTCTTAATAATTTTCGGCCTATTTCCCACTTACCTTTTCTGTCAAAAGTTCTTGAACGTGTTGTAGCTTCCCAACTCACTAACTACTTAATTTCTAATAATTTGATGGAACCCTTTCAGTCTGGTTTCAGAGAACAGCACAGCTGTGAAACTGCTCTGCTACGGGTAACCAATGATTTGCTTATGGCAGCAGACTATGGACAAACCAGCATATTAATTCTGTTAGACCTCAGTGCAGCATTTGACACTGTTAGACATGACATTTTACTGTCCAGAATGGAGAACATGCTGGGTATCTCTGGCACTGCCCTCCAGTGGTTCAAGTTCTATCTGACAGATAGGCAAGAGTTTGTTAGTCTTGGCAACAGCAGGTCCAGTACAGTGCCAGTTATACAAGGATTTCCACAGGACTCTGTCCTCGGTCCTCTGCTTTTCTGTATTTATATGCTTCCCCTTGGTCATATTATTCGTAGCTTTGGACTGGGTTATCATTTTTATGCAGACGATACTCAACTGTGTTTCAGTGTTAAAAGTGGAACTTCATCAGAGCTTTCTCAGCTCACAACTTGCCTCAGTGAAATTAAAACCTGGATGGAGCAGAACTCTTTAAATTTAAATTGTAACAAAACTGAACTCCTGCAAGTTGGGACTAAAGTGCAACTTAATAAAATGTGCTCCTTCCCAGTCAATCTTGGCGGTGATCTCATCAGACCTACCTCTACTGCAAAGAATCTTGGTGTCATTTTTGATTCCTCCCTTTCTTATTCCGCACATATAAATCACATTAAGAAACATTCTTACTTTAACCTCCGTAACATATCATGTGTTCACTCCTTCCACTCCTTTTCTAACGCTGAGAAACTTGTCCATGATTTTATCACATTATTGTAATTCTCAACTGGCAGGTGCCCCTTCTAATCTTATATCACAGTTCCAGCTTATTCAAAACTTGGCTGCAAGAGTTCTTACACGGACCAGCAGCAGCGAGCACATAACACCCATCCTGCTTCGGCTTCACTGGCTCCCTGTATCTTACAGAATCGAATATAAAATTCTACTAATAACCTACAAAGCCTTAAACAACCTTGCGCCAAACTACATCAGCGACCTTCTCCATCACTATGTGCCTGTCCGCCCACTAAGGTCCTCTGAGTCTGGCAGTCTTGTTGTGCCCCACACTAATCTACACTCCATGGGTGGCAAGGTCTTCAGCTGTATAGCGCCAAGACTCTGGAATGACCTACCAAAATTAATTAGATCAGCTGATTCCATGAATTCTTTTAAAAAACAACATAAAACTCATCTGTTCAAGAAGGCTTTTAGCTCTACCTGACTTTATTACCCTTCTTTCAGTTTACCTCTGTGTCAAGATGCTCATGTAACCTGTGTGTGGAAATCAGTGTCACTCTTTCTCCCATACATTTGTGCACTCATAACATCAGTACACATAATGCATTCATCAAGCCCTTTTGTATGACGATATACTGTATAGGTATTGCAATACAAATAGAGGAAGCGAAGGGTAATGTTGAGGCCCATAATAGACTCTGTGTTTTAATGGACCATTCATTCAAAAACAGATTATATAGAAAGAGGCAGTCAGTATCCTGGTTTTCAAAGTCTGGCTTGCTTAAAAGAGTTGCTCCTGAGGATGCTGTTGTTGCTTCATCAGTAATGGGTCCACAAATGAATGCTAACTTATGGTTTCCACAGCATTTAAATAGTGATCAGGGTAAAATGGGCTAGACTTCCAATAGTGTAACACATCTTCCTACATTATGGAACCAAAGAGGGAAAAGGTATACAACTGTGTTATACCCAACTTAGTTCCCCAGATATTTATGATAGAGTAGCCACTAAAGTTCTCCTGTAGTGTTTATATGTGTCCACTAATATATATACATTTAGCTATGAAATTTTTTCAAGTCACGACCTCCTCTCAACCATATTTAACCACACACATGGTACTCTCACCTCTCATTCGTGTGAATGCCTTTGTCAGACACAGTTCTTGCTCCCTCAGCTCTTACACATTTTAATGTTTTCCTCACTTTAAGTTCCCAATTAAAGAAGACATATGTCCAATTCTCATTAAAGAATTTCATCACAAAGTGTTATTGACAGAAAAAATTATCACATGGCCAATCCTAGAACCAAGAAATGATGAAGTCAAACAAAATAACGGCAAAAATGTCGATCAGTCACATGGCAAATTGGTTAAATGCGTATCAATAGACTATGCTGAAACAGTTGGTGGTGATCGTGCAGATCATGAAAACATCAACTTACAATATCCTGAAGAATATCTACAACCGTTAACACCGTCTGGTTTTCCACCACACAAATTACTGTAGAAAGAGTAGTCAACAAAGATCTTGATATGTCATTCATATTAAAACATTAACAGTTTCACATTAGAATAGCTTTTGCACAGACAATTAACAAATCTCAGAGCCAAACATTTCAAAAAGTCGTTTTATTTAATAGAGAGAAAGAAACGAAATTCAATCACGGACAGTTATATGTTGCATTGTCACAATGAAAGTCCAAACACAGAATCAAAATTCAATGTGACATTGACGAAAATTTAATCAAAAAATTGTTTTTACTGGTTTTACAAGGGTCCACTGTATTGCGTATTTAAGTTAATCAAATTTATAACAAGTCTCCGGAAATCCACCCGCTGATGTACCGTATTTGCATATATAGTTTCAACACAAAGGTTCCATTTTACCAAACTTCTCCGCAATCACTTCCTGGTTTCCATCAAAAATGCCGGCAGTCTCAAATTCTCACCAATAAACATTATAAATATACCCGAAGAGACACTTTTAAGGAAATTTAGAAAATTTTGCTTGGAGAAGGGGGTCGGCTTAAATACCGGTCATCGACAAGTACATGTAATTTAGTAGGTAGAGAAGGGGATCGGCTAATATACCGGGTCGGCTTGTATTCCGGGATCTACGGTATATGTATATTTATATATATATATATATATGTTTATGTGTGTGTGTGTGTGTGTGTGTGTGTATGTGTGTGTGTCTGTGTCTATTATATATTACAGCAACACTCATATCAGTGACAAAACAATTACATTAACAATCATCTTACGTTATTTTTAAAATGTTTCCTTTTCTTTTTCATAACTTCTTTAACACACTACTTCTCCGCTGCGAAGCGTGGGTATTCTGCTAGTATATATATATATATATAGTGACAGATGGGGGCGCTATCGCTCCCTTGAACCCCTGTCCACGACTCCGGACACCAGGTAAAAGTCCAAATGATGACTTTATTAAATTGCCACAGTGCACAAAGCACCCTCTCCTCCACTATACTCATAAATACAATAACAATGATCACAATAAACAATTCCTCCACTCCCAGACGCGTTGCCCTCCTACCACCCAGCTCAGCTCCTCGTCTGGAGTTCCCAGAGTCTTTTTATATTCCCTGACCCGGAAGTGTTCCCAATCCCCAGTCCATGTGATCTTGTATCACTTCCAGGTCAGGTAAAAAGTCCTTTTCTTCACCCCGGAAGCACTTCATTCCCCTTGTCCATGTGACTCGGACATACTTCCAGGGCGTAAGGTATTTAACCATTGTTCCCCCCTGCAGCGTCTCCTAGTGGCCCCCATGGCATCCAGCAGGGCTGTGTATAAAAACTGCAATGTCCATGATGCCCTGCTGGTCTTCAGGGAACCTCCATACTGCAGGGAGGGCTCCACCTGGTGGCTTGGGGGTATTGGCTGGGATAAACGGCCGGCCATACACCACAATATATATATATATATATATATATATATATATATATATAATACACACACACACACTAGGGGTCCCTCCCCCCCCCCGCTGGCTTCGCTCGCCATCCCCTCTGGCCTATGCTATGTGCCAGCCACTTCGCATCTCTGTCACTCACGTTGTGAAGAGGGGGGCTGAACGCACCCCAAGAAGACGTGGTCACTCCTCCGATATCCCCTCTTAAATGGTGATACAATGGCAAAAAAATGCAGTTTTTTTCTTTTTTTACCTCCTCTTTGCTCAATCAGCTGCTGGCTTGCTGCTGCTGCCGTGCCACATGATCTGCATCTCGCACAACGCTTCAAGCATTTAAAAGCCTGTACAGCAGCTGTCCTACTCTTTGTCTTTTATTTCCGGCCCTGGGCGTGGCTAAATCTTTAGGCACAAAGTCTCGTCTTGCGGGATGTGACTTCTTGATATTTTTTAGTTTATAATTTAAAAATGGAATACGAATCTGAAAATCTAACAACATCACATTAAATTTTGATAAATTCTGAAAAGAATGATACCAAACATATATATGTAGGTTTTAAAATCAGCCCGATTTAAAGTGTGACAAAAAAAGTGACATAAAAATGTCACATAAAATCGCACTTTTAGGATTAGGATTTTATATATATATAGAGTAGATATATACATATAGATATATAGATATAGACAGATGTATGGATATAGATAGATGTATATAGATTGACAGATAGATATAGATATAGAGATATAGATATATATAAAGATATATATAATATAATATACTTTCAAAGTACAGATATGTTTGAAAGAGGTTTAAAATAAGAACAGTTGAAAACATAGAAATAAGTCCTGTTTTCCATTTCTTTCTCTAAAAACATCTGTCTACAATGTGGTTATTAGTTGCCATTTATTTAAATAATTATTCTGGGAAGCAACTGCAGGTCACCAGAGGGAAATGCACCACAGAGATTTTACAACATTAACTGTGACTGCATTCAGTAAACACACAGTACTTGAAGAGAATCAGCTGTCATTTCAAGGACCCAATGTTTTTTTGTCTTTTCCTGTTCAGTATCAGCTTTCCTATCTATTATATTCTGTGATTCAGTTAGAGTCAGGGATCAGTTTTGAGAACGAACAGACTATTTAACAGCCATGAAAAAGTCATTGAATTAAAATCAGCACTACTTCTGGTCAAAACAATTGTAATTCAAAGGTCAAAGATAGAGCAAGTATCCAGAAAAAAATTCTGCAACAGGTTGAATATTGAGGGTGGGGTGTTGGGAGGATTGTATCAAGACTAACACTCAGCAGTAAAATTTTTAGGCACACCTATCTACAACCTATTCTAGAATGACCTGAATTCTTTGTGTAGTTTAATCAACAAAAGCTTGGAAATATGCATTTGAGATTTTGGCCACTGCTGACACTGAGTCCATGCAGGTAATTTCTGTTGCACGTTTATGTTGCAAATCATTCAAAATAGGATCTTTTGGATTGTAATCTTGGAACTGTATAGGCCACTGGAGTAAACTGAAGTTACTGTCATGATCTTGCAACGGTCCTGTGATGATGCGTGCTTTGTGTCATGAAACATTATCCACTTTAAGTATGCACTTGAAAAAAAGGTAGCCATATTATCAGCACCCTGCTGTTGACACATGGCATAACAGTGCTATGGATTTCATGCTGTTTATACCAAATTTTCCACCTATCAACTTTATATCAGAGAAGAAATTAAGATTAAGTGGTATTTTTCCACTCTTTAGTTTGTTCAGTGTGGGTGATCACATAACCATTGTAACATAATATTCCTTTCCTGAACTGCTGTTGTAGCCCATCAACTACAAGGGTGAAAACTTTGTACATTTAGAGACATCCTTATGCAGACAACTGTAGTAAAGGTCTGTTATTTGAATGTTTGTGGCTTTTCTGTTAGTTTAGCTGAGTCCATTTTCCTGTAAATCGTACCATTTTAAAAGTGTTTTCACCCACAATAATGCCATTTGTGGATATTTTTGTTTATCACACTTTTGTCTATAAACTGTCATAATAAAATTACAGAGCTTGTCCATCATAATGTTTAGTCAAACAACAACTACACTTCTCCATCTACATACCATCTAGATCCATAAGCTTTAGTATAGTGTACCTTTTAGGGTGGCCAATTTAAACATAACGCCAAGGAGAAGCTTTGGATGTAATGGAAGTTACTTGAATCTCATTGCCTGGCCAACCCAATCATGGGAACATACAGTATAAAGATTGGTATCTGTGGGGGAAGTCATGGTGATTTCTGATTGTTGCCTATGACTTGACTTGTATTTAAAATGGACAAAATTCACTGCAGTATCTCTTTTAATCCTAGGGAGATGCCATAGGAAATCACAATTGGTATTGATTTGGGGCCTCAGTTCTGCTTAAATGAACTTTACTAATTTCTGAAGATAAAAGCATTCAGCATATTTGCACTGCATACTACCATCCTTAATCCAGGTGGGTTGGGTGGGTGATGTGTTTCAATATTGAAAAATGGCCTGGTTCATATCAGAAAAATGGATGTTCCTTTTATTATTTTATGCTTAAACTCTTGCGCCACAGATCATCACAACTTTCCACCACTGATGTCTCATCTGTCCTTCTCATCCTAGAGCATGAGCTCAGCTTGCTTTCAGACAGACTGCTTCTTCTTTCATCAGAGCACTATGTCTGGACTTAGTCCCTCATGTGAAGTGCTCTTTCACCAAACAGCAAGAAAGAATGGATCGATGACCAATTAAGGTAGCACTCAACATAATGGTTTTAGATTATGCCAGAGTTTTAATGCCTCATCACTATAACAAGATGGCATTTTTCTGTTCCTTTCCTGTTCTAGTAGCCCATCTTTATACTTGGATTCACCATTCTTAATAATGGGAGGTGGATCAGTAGACGAGGCCTACTATCAGATACAATTAAAACTGGGAATCCATTAAGGTTAAAAGCAAAAGAGGTTTTCTAGCTCCGAAGCAGTAATGTTTTCATCAGTGGAATGAAATGTGCAGCCTTACTGAACCCCTATCAATAACTGCTAGAGTAATGGGTAGTGATGTCCATAGAAATATCCCCAGGACCTTTCAGGAATCGGCAAAATGTTGTAGTAAGCCAGTGGCAAGACAGGAACTAGGTTAAAGTAATATGTCTTTTGAATGACTTAATATAATAAAAATATCCCAAATGGAGAATGCCCCTGAAGAAGCTTAAAGAGTAGGATATAGACTTCACTTTCATTTACATCAGAGGGGATGCTATGAAGTAGCTCATCAGTTTTAAATTTCTTGGAGTCACTATCACAGATGATCTAAAGTGGACAGAGTACCTCCCATCTATTGACAAGGATTGCTGTGGGAATCCTGGATGTCTTCCTCTATGTGCCACATCTTCTAAAGATGCACCGTGGAGTCCTTGCTTACTGGCTGTTTTATATCCTAATATGATACCCGGTCAATTCAGGACAGTAAAGCACTCTAGAACATATCCTTTGGAACATGTATAAATAGGAGTGGTAAATAATTTGCCATACAACACACCACTTATTGGCATTTGCTCTAAGCCAGCAGGTGACTGAACACCTTTTTTGTGAACTGACAATTTCTAATGCAAACTAAACTTTAAAATGCTAGTTTAAAAATTCTCCATGAAAAGATCCTCCACCTACCCATGACTATCTAAAGTCATTAGTTTTCCCCAGCTTGGTGGTATGTAAACCAAAAATGAAATAAAACAATCTATATCTATAGTACAGTACATACACTTCCATTTATAAAAACTACTGTGACTGAAAGGAATGGGGAAAAGTTTTGACCTCCAAAAAGTTTACCTGAGAACGCATGATTGTGAAGCTGGCAAAAGTCAGTAACGTTCCTGCTGCTCTTTTTTTCTGGGGCATTGCTGCAACTAGGAGAGAATCCAGGCATAGAAACTGAAAATGCACTTGTGCTAGCTGGATGACTGGAGTCAGAGTACAAGTACAATAGTTTACAGTTGTAAAAATCAAACCAGAAGCATCAATAACAATTTTCTTTTAGTAAAGCATGCATAACAGAAAAAGATTTGTTTTATTTTCATTTGCAAACTAGCAAATCATAATTAAACAAAATTTGTACCCATTTTTACTGTTCTTCCCCTCCTTGGTGTTAACACTGAGCTTGTCTTGCACTTGGAATTCTATGTAAAAACAATTAACCCTGTGTGTTTCATGTTAAGCTGTTATGTCTCAACGTACAGTGTTAAGTTTGAGTAATGCATGGGACACTATTCTGCTGCCAGCTTGTGGATAAAAATAACATCATGCTGCGAAAAAAATAGGAGTATTTGTACATGTTTTGCCAGTTGATGGTAACTCCTCAATATTAATGAATGTGGCAGAACCTTAAACCAAAACACAAAACGTCATGTACATGAAAAGCTGTATTACAACAAACTGAAACTGAACCTTTAGTTGAATCAAGCAATAGTGATAACAATGTGAATTTGGTCATCAGACATTGACAAGGATAGTGAAAGTGATGTACTCTATGACCGAACCGCTGTGATTTGCCTGGTGAACTTGGTTGTGTTAAACTTCTTGGGTCATGCAAGTAGTAAAAATGCTAAATAATTATGATCAAGTGGAATAGCAAGAAAAACATTAGCCTCCTAAGCACTGTTCACAATGCAGTAACTCTTGATGTTTGTGTCAGGGGAAATGTGGAAGTGACTAAGCCATGAAAACACAATGTGCACGTTGACCATGCAGATCAGGCACTGATATTCTACCCTCATGGGCAAGCAACAGAAAAAGTATTGTAATAAAAATGCACAAAGAAACACTCTTCTACTGTCTCGATTGCAACATCGGGTTGTGTGTTGGTGGGTGTTTCAAAACATATCACACAAAAGATGTGTACTAAATCTGCATCAGTACGACAGTGGACACTAGACAAGCCTTTTCTACAGTGCTCGTGTTAACATTTTCGTATGTACATGTTCCTGTAACACACTAATATTTTCTTGTTGAAAATAAATTCAAAGTTTTTTGGCTAAACCTTCTGGGGGATACAAATAACTACACTTAAGTTAATTTTACAAATAAATGGAGAACCCTTAACAGGAGGGACTCAGACTTGAGGGTTACAATAAAGAAGTCAAAAAAATTAAAATGATTTCCTGAAACAGGAAAAGTAATGAAAAGTCATAGCTGAATCATGTTGCCCAGAGATTCATAATTGCATAATTTTAAACCCTTAGAGGCAACTTGATTCCACAACTGCAGCAGATAAATTTGATGTTCTCTCCAATTAGAAATAATGTCAAGCCCTTTAGTGTAACAGTGAACTAACGTCCACTTCCTCCTTTATTGTTGACAAGACTGAGATTGTTGCTTAGGTGGCATGACTGGCATCAAGAGGATTAGTGTTTTAAAATGCAATAAGGAGCTGTCAGGTGATTTTAAGACCTGCAGGGCTTTTCAGCATTTCAAAGATTTTTAAAGAAACTTATTAAAGTGCTTTTCTTGTTATGGTTTAACTGGTGACTACATGAACTGAATATGTTAACATTATACATGGTTTAAAATGCAGTTTATCTCCCATTCGGTAGGGGGTGTTGCAGCACCTTCAGCATTCTTACTTCCTGCAACCTCTCTATAGAGCAATGTTTCCCAACCTCGGTCCTGGGGGCACACTGTGGCTGCAGGTTTTTGTTCTAACCAGCTTCTGTTTTTAATTGGACTCTTGGGCTAATTAAGTGATGTGTTATTTCACAAGTTCTGTGTTTTGGGAACAATATAGAAATTAGAAAACTAAGTTTGGTAAAAAAAACTATATATATATTGTCAAACATGGGCGATTAGGAGGCAGTCAAAGAGCCTAAAGGTGAGTAAAACATCGCGAGATAAGGGGTTGTCACATGGTACTTACCTGAACTCTTTTCTCTCATCAACAGAAAACAAGAAGAAATCTAATACCACAACTTCCGGGTTCCAAAATGGCCGCGATGACGTCACTTCCGGTCACCCATGATGACGCCACTTCCAGCAACCGTAAAAAACACCTCACTTCCGGTTCCTGTTGCCACATCACCACCTTGTCAACCGTTTCCTGTCACATGTTTTTCTCTTGCTATATAACCGCCATTTTGAAAACAGTTCAATTGTTCATTGTGCTTTTTCAAAGACTCTGAATCAATTCTTTTCTTATTGTCTGACGACAATATATGAGGACAGTCCCCAAATCTTTATTTTGTATTTTGTGAAGTTTATTGGATCACAATATATATATATATATATATATTTTTCTTTTTAACAATATTTTCATTCTACTTTTCTAGGTGTTCTAATTGTTTAATTAATCCATTATTTACTAATTAGTGGGTCTGATGCTAAAGTAGTTGCAGCCTTTGATCATTCAGTGTTTGCCAGCGTGTCTTCTCTGCTCATTTTTAATTGTCATTAATAAGATACAACAAAGGGGAAAACTGCACAGAGAAAGGGCAAAATATAATGAAATTAACAAAAGAAAGTTAAGCATTTAAATCTATAGCAAAAGCAGAAATATTTCTAAATGTCTTATTGTTATATCTATGGGCAATAATATTGTACTAAAAAAAGGACGAAGACAGAGACAGGTTCAAAATAGTAATCTTTAACAGGTCCTTTTACTAAGATCATTTCAGAGTACATGTTACACAGCCTTATTATTATTATCTAATTCCTAATAGCTCCCCAATATCCATAATTCCTTATTACTACGGAATACCCAAAAGTCCAGACTTACAATATACTGCACTTATAAATGTAAAAATCATGCTGCTGTGCTTTTTTGACTGCAGAATAAAAGAAAAATATTACCAGCTAATTAAATTAAATCAATGTTATCAGGTGTTGTCACTTATTAGGAATCTGGTTTGAACAAAAACCTGCAGCCACAGTGTGACCCCAGGACCGAGGTTGGGAAACACTGCTATAGAGGATGGTGGGAGTGGCATTACTTATACACAGCTGCCTATTGTCCAGAACGTACAACATTTGCAGCCTTAGGAAAGCAAACAGTTAATAAAACCTCACCATCTTGGGAGATATCCGAAATTTCACTGTACTGCTATATTTACTTATGCAAATAAAATTGAATTGGAAGCTAAATGTAATTGAGGCACTGTATTTGTTATATTTGGTCAACTAATGTTAAGTGTATATATCAAACTAAGATGGAGACTGTTTAAGGGTAAATTAAGAAGAATAGTGTGGTAACTAAAGCAATTAGACTAGACAGACTGAAAATAGTAAAACGTTGAAAGGAAATTCACAGAGAATTTAGTTTTCCATAAATAAATAAAAAGACTTTAATTTTAAAGTTCAGGCAGTGACCAAGCATGCATTTAATTAATAAATATGATACCATCATGATATCGCATAGACACATATATAAATAGTACATAAAAGGAAAGAATGCATCCATCCATCCATTATCCAACCCGCTATATCCTAACTACAGGGCCACGGGGGTCTGCTGGAGCCAATCCCAGCCAACACAGGTGCAAGGCAGGAAACAAACCCCGGGTAGGGCGCCAGCCCACTGCAGGACACACACACACACACACACACACCCCAAGCACACACTAGGGACAATTTAAGATCGCCAATGCACCTAACCTGCATGTCTTGAACTGTGGGAGGAAACCAGAGCACCCGGAGGATACCCACACAGACAAAAGGAGAACATGCAAACTCCACACAGGGATACCAGGGAAGCGAACCCAGGTCTCCTAACTGCGAGGCAGCAGCGCTACCCACTGTGCCACCATGCCACCCCTTCATTTTTGATATTTACATTAAAATTTTATTATAGATGTTGTGAAATGTCAAGTAAAATGACACCTTTTATTGGCTAACTAAAAAGATTACAATATGCAAGCTTTCGAGGCAACTCAGGCCCCTTCTTCAGGCAAGATGTAATCAAGAAGGGGCCTGAGTCACTAACATTTGACTAAAATTAAAATGTGTTGATTACCAGCTGTTTATATTTTTTCATGTTGTCGCCATTTTGGGTACAGATATTTTCATAGGTGCCACCATTTTTTCTGTTTGTTTTCATTGGTGCAAAAATTTGGATGCCTTTCTGGGCATGTAATGTGTATGCTACAGTATATGACAGGTGGAGTCATGATGAATGCTCACAGTTAGGTAGAGTTTCTGAACATGGGGAAATTAAAAGAATATCTAGAAAGAGGCATGTGCTCAAGGAAAATATCATTTTAGGAACTGTCTTTGGTGATTTTAGTTTTGTTCTTGACTTTAACTTTAATGTAGGCCTGTGAATTTTAGTGAATGATCTAATTCTTGTATGCTGACCTTTGCTAACGATCCTGGATACTCTTCTTAAAAAACTTCTTGATCTTTACCACTAATTAAGACTATTCAAGAGGATTGGATAAAATGACTCTAAACTATGGCAGAGCTAAATTTGAATCTGCAATGATGTGCATGCTCTGTCCTAATCTTGTCATATACCACTACCACAATCAAAACAAATTTAAGTGGGATGGGTTAAGTCACGTGGTTTTCCTTGTGCAATGAAACATTTTTGTCAATAGGATATGATTTCAACTTACATTTCAGTCAAAGTAATAGATAATACATCCATCCATTATCCAACCTGCTATATCCTAACACAGGGTCACGGGGGTCTGCTGGAGCCAATCCCAGCCAACGCAGAGCGCAAGGCAGGAACATTGTGATAAATTACAACAATACATAATATTTTCTAAAACAAAAAAAAATCACAGTATTATCATTCTGTGATCCATTTCTGGGATGATGATATATATTGGGTCTCTGGCAGTTTCCATCATTAGAAATTATATTTGCTTGCTCTTATATTTATGATGTTTTCATCAGCATGTTTACCTGATACAGCATAAATTTAGACTTTGGCATGCAGCCAATGCAGATAAACATCTACTGATTTAGTCCTTAAGGAACTGATGTAATAATACCATTACCAGAAAATAACACAGCCCACTGATGTTACCGATTTTACTAAAATTGTGATCCTTTGTAACAATTACTTTTACAACAGGAAAGGGGCAAAATGTTGCAGCAAGAACCAGATAGTGTGTGTGTGTGTGTGTCTGTTCGCCTGTCTGTCTATGGTCTGAACACATACCAGAATGACTGAAAAGAAACAAAAGAAACTTTTGACTTTACAGTCACAGTATCAGTGAGTTGTTATGTAGGCATATCAATATGGTGTTTCTTGGCACACTTCTGATGAATAATTCGTTAACTAGAATATGTGAAGGATGTCATTACCCATATAAAATGATCATATTCTTATAAGAAAATAAAGCCTCCTTTTACCTTGCTTTTATAGTTCTACTTTGTTACTTGGACCTCCAAGTACTTATAGGAGTGCACCACCTCTACATCTACCCCCTGATTAGTGACCGGGAGTAGAAGCTTTTCAGTGTGGCAAAAGGCAATAACCAGTTCCTTGGTTGTGCTAATGTAAAACTGCACTAAGAAACAAAGTTCTCTTTCTTGTACCCCTTATCAATATTCACCTCCCGCCCCATAAGTGCAGAACTTTGAGAATTGCAGTAAGTCACATGACATGGTGATTTATTTGTCTGAGGTGTACAGAGTAAAGAGAAAAGGAGACAGGACTGTTACCATACATATCAGTGACACAATCATTGTGACTTACAAACTGAGGTCTGCCAGCATATAGTCCGTCAAACAGGACACCATGGGCTCATCCACCAGCATATCTCAGCGCTTACTCCTTAACTGCAGTGGATGGATAGTATTGAAGGCAGTGGTGAAATCAAAAAAAGCATTATGCGCGCAGTGCTCTTAATTCTCCAGGTGAGAACTACCCTTAAGGAGAAGATGGATAACTGCATCCTCCAATCAAATCTTTGTTCAATAGGCAACCTGCAATGGGGTAGAGGTGATCTAATACAAGAAGATTCATAGCTCATGACCAGCCTCTCAATAGTCTTCATGATGTGAGACATACATACCACTAGTCTGTAGATATTAGATGAAGATGCACTAGCCTTTTTGGATCAGGAACAATGCAAGATGTTTTCTATAGCAGTGGCACTTTCTGGATCCTTAAGAACAGACTGAACTAGTGACAGAGGGTACTGCAAAGTTGGTCAGCACAGGTTTTAAGAACTCTGACTCCACTTTCTTATGTGTAACTTCCACAGATGTTTCTTCACTTAGTCTTTAGCTATGGGCAGATCACACTGATGGTCAGGGATGACTTGTGGGCCTGTTGTGATCCTCTGAGCTTCATATGTTGTTTGTTCTTCTTTCAGCCACAGTGGATCATATTTTTCCATATCTTCCTGTCCTCTGCATCTGGTTCTGTTACACCCATCACCTGCATGTCCTCTCTCACCACATCCATAAACCTTCTCTTAGGCCATCATCTTTTCCTCTTGTCTGGCCGCTCTGTCCTTAGCATCCTTTTCCCAATATACCCTGTGTCTCTCCTCTGCACATGTCAAAACCAATGCAATCTCATCTCTCTGACTTTGTCTTCAAACCGACCCTCTGATGTACTTGTTCCTAATCCTGTCCATCCTTGTCACACCCAATGCAAATCTTAACTCCTTTAACTCTGCCACCTCCAGCTCTGTCTCCTGTTTTTTGGTCAGTGTCGCCATCTCCAACCCATATAAAATAGCTGGGCTCACTACTGTCCTGTAGACTTTCCCTTTCACTCTTGCTGGAACCCATCTGTCACAAATTACTCCTGACACGTTTCTCCACCCATTCCTCCCTGCCTGCACTCTTTTTCACCTCTCTTCCACAAGCCCCATTACTCTGCACTATTGATACCAAGTATTTAAACTACTATCCTGCATCCTCACCATTCCACTGACCTCCCTCTCATTTACACACATGTATTCTGTCTTGTTCCTGCTGACCTTCATGCCTCTCCTCTCTAGAGCATATCTCCACCTCTCCAGGGTCTCCTCAACCTGCTCCCTACTATCGCTACAGTTCACAATGTCATCAGCAAACATCATAGTCCACTGGGACTCCTGTGTAATCTCGTACTGTATGTCAACCTGTCCATCACCATTGCAAATAAGAAAGGGCTAAGAACTGATTCCTGATGCAATCCTACTTCCACATTGAATGCATCTGTCACTCCTACCACAGACCTCACCACTGTCATACTTCTCTCGTACATATCCTGTACATCTCTTACATACTATTCTGCCACTTCCGACTTCCTCATACAATACCACAGCTCCTCTCAAGGCACCCTGTCATAATCTTTCTCCAGGTCCAAAAAGATGCAACACAGCTCCTTCTGGCTTTCTCTATACTTATTCATCACCACCCTCAGAGAAAACATTGCATCTATAGTGCTCATTCCTGGCAAGAATCCATACTGCTGCTCATTAATCTTCACCTCCCTTCTTAACCTAGCTTCCACTACTTTCTCCCATAACTTCATGCTGTTGCTCATCATCCCCCTGTAGTTACTATAGCTCTGCACATTCCCATTATTCTTAAAAATCAGTACCAGTATACTACTTCTTCACTCCTCCAACCTTCTCTCTCTCTCTCATTCTCTTTATTCATCAGTCTCTCAAAATACTCATCTGCTTAACACAAACTCCTTTCTTGAGTATGTTTCCATCTTTATCCTTTATCGCCCTAACCTGCTGCACATTTTTCCCAGCTCAGTCCCTCTGTCATCATACACCTTTTCTTTAGTCTTTGCCACCTCTCTCTTCACCTTATGCCTAATCTCCTCGTACTCTTGTCTACTTTCTGCATATCTCTGACTATCCCACTTCATCTTTGCCAACCTCTTCCTCTGTATAGTCTACTGTACTTCCCCATTCCACCACCAGGTTTTCTTTTCCTCCTTCCTCTGTCCAGATGTAAAGCCTAACACCCTTCTTGCTGTCATCATTACTACTTCTACTGTAGTTGCCCAGCTGTCTAGTAACTCTTCACTGCCACCCAGTGCCTGTCTTACCTCCTCCCTGAACTCAGCCTTGCAGTCTTCCTTTCTCAGCTTCCACCATTTGATCCTTGGTCCTGCCCTCATTCTCCTCCTCTTATTTTTGATCTCCAACATCATCCTACAGACCACCATCCTATGCTGGCTAACTACACTTTCCCTGCCACCATTTTGCGTCTTCAATCTCCTTCAAATTGATCCTCCTGTATAGGATATAATCTACCTGTGTGCATCTTCCTCCACTCTTGTATGTCATGCTATATTCCTCCCTCCTCTGAAAGTTTGTATTCACCACAGCCATGTTCATCCTTTTTGCAAAATCCACTTTCATCTGACCTTCATTCCTCTCCTTGACACCATACCTACCCACCACCTCCTCGTCTCCTATGTTCCCTTCAGCAACACGTTAATTGAAATTCACTCCAATGACAGGTACACTGTTCATAACTTCATCAAAGTCACTCTGGAAATCTACTTTCTCATCTATTGCACACCCAACTTGCGGGGCATATGCACAAACATTCATCATCACTCTTTTAGTTTCCAGCTTCATAATCATCACTCTGTCTGACACTCTTTTTTTCACCTCCAAAACACTCTTGACATACTGTTCCTTCAGAATAACCCTTACCCCATTTCTCCTCCCATCCACACCATGATAGAACAATCTGAATCCACCTCCAATCCACCTGGCCTTACTCTCCTTCCATTTAATCTCTTGCATGTACAACCTTCTCTCTATCACATCAGCTAACTATCTCCATTTACCAGTCATACTGCCAACATTCAAAGTTCCTACCCTCAGTTCCACTCTCTTTACCTTCCTCCTCTCCTCCCACCACCTCTCCTCCTTCTTCAGCCAACAGTAGCCCAATTTCCGCTAGCACCATGTTGACTAACAGTAGCGGTGGTGTCCATTGTTAACCCAGGCCTTGACTGATCCGGTATGGAAATCTGTATTGTTGTCCGCATATTGATCTTGCAAAATTTTACACTGGATGCCTTCCTGACATAATCCTCCCCATTTATCTGGGTTTGGGACCAGCACGAAGAAACACACTGGTTTGTGTGTCCCCTGTGGCTGGCTTAAGCTTCATATGAGCTTCATATGTTACAAAGCATTACTTTTGTGAAATGAATATTTTATAAAAATCTTTGCCCTTTGATACAAAAGCCAAAGGCTGACACAGCGTTCCTCCTGACAGGCTTTTTTCCAACAGTTTTTTTGGGATTTTGTTCAGAGGAAGTTCCCGGTTTTTGACATCCACTTTGCATTTTCTCTTTTTCTCTCTTTAGCAGTCTGTCATTTTTGCCTACCAAGTGGTCAGACTCCTGACTAAAACTGACTCACAGAGTTTTATTGTTTTGTAGTTGTGGAGTAGAGAGGAAAATCGGGCATCTAACCTTGCAACATTAGAAATCATTGTGACAACCTATATTCAGTGAACACTGTATTAACTACAACTATTTAGACCCAGATGAGACCTCATTTTGCCTCCAAAATAGCCTGAATTCTTTGAGACATTAAGTCAACAAAAAACTGAAAACATTCCTTGGGGATTTTGATATATGCTGACCCATTAACATCACAATATCTGTGTATTGTTTGTCTGTGAACCCACCATCATATTTACATCTCAAAGTTGCTCTGTTGGAGTGAAATCCATGATAGATAGATAGATAGATAGATAGATAGATAGATAGATAGATATTTTATTAATCTCAAGGAGAAATTTGCATACTCCAGCAGCAGCATTCTGATAAAAGACAATATTAAATTAAAGAGTGATAAAAATGCAGGTAAAACAGAAAATAACTTTGTATAATGTTAACGTTTACCCCCCCACCCCCGGGTGGAATTGAAGAGTCGCATTGTGTGGGGGAGGAACGATCTCCTCAGTCTGTCAGTGGAGCAGGACAGTGACAGCAGTCTGTGGCTGAAGCTGTTCCTCTGTCTGGAGATAATAGTGTTCAGTGGAGGCAGCGGATTCTCCATGATTGACAGGAGCCTGCTCAGCACCCGTCGCTCCGCCACAGATGTTAAACTGTCCAGCTCCGTGCCTACAATAGAGCCTGCCTTCCTCATCAGTTTGTCCAGGCATGAGGTGTCCTTCTTCTTTATGCTGCCTTCCCAGCACACCACTGCGTAGAAGAGGGCACTCGCCACAACCGTCTGATAGAACATCTGCAGCATCTTATTCCAGATGTTGAAGGATGCCAGCCTTCTAAGGAAGTATAGTCGGCTCTGTCCTCTCTTGCGCAGAGCATCAGTATTGACAGTCCAGTCCAATTTATCATCCAGCTGCACTCCCAGGTATTTATAGGTCTGCAACCTCTGCACACAGTCACCTCTGATGATCACGGGGTCCAGGAGGGGCCTGGGTCTCCTAAAATCCACCACCAGCTCCTTGGTTTTGCTGGTGTTCAGGTGTAAGTGGTTTGAGTCGCACCATTTAACAAAGTCCTTGATCTGGAGACTGTGCATGCCATTGGAATAAACTGTTGTCACTTTAATTTCATGTAACCAGCTTGAAGAGATTTTTCTTTATGGACTACTAAATTTAAATGAATTTTTTCTATATATTCAAGTGTGAAGGGCTTGCTCACAAAAAATTTTTAAGTCCTATTGTGCATATAAAAAACATAAGTGCACATTACATTTAGTTATGTTTTTTTCATTGTGATTGTCTCTTTGACACCATCTGTTTCTCAGTATATAAATACATGACCATAAGAACAAAACATAAGTATTCAGAAAAGCAGCTGCATCTTGAATGTAATACAGTTTAATTTCTTAATACCAAATATTCATGCTTATACAGTCATTTCATTGTATAAACAATATATTAGGATAAATGTAGCCTCTCCTTAAGACAATAATGTATCTGCTTAATGGCCATCATTTCTTTTCTTCATATTCAATACATATCATTCATTGAATTTATTCATCAAATGCTCCATTAGCTTATTATTTAATTACAGAAAATAATACAGACTGCGCATTTGTTTTCCACTGCAAAGAAAGGAGAGTGCCTTATTTTTCATTTTCACTGTGAGAGATTCATAAACATGAGTCTAAGGAGAATTTTACGCTTTAACTTGTCTTATTAAACCTATGATATATTAGTATTATTATTATTGTGTTTTCTCAATGGCCAGTGATGTTGAATTACAGTTGTAGTCACCCAAATTTGTTTTCTGCTCTGGTTGCTATATGTTTCATGTTCAGCTTTTTCTTTTTTTTTCCTAGATTCTTTTGTTTCATTCCACATCTCAAACTTGCTCAACTTAGCTTAATTCGAGATTCAGAATTGAGTCATTCTTGCATGAGTACTTG
Source organism: Polypterus bichir lapradei (assembly GCA_026402145.1). Classification (NCBI taxonomy): domain Eukaryota; kingdom Metazoa; phylum Chordata; class Cladistia; order Polypteriformes; family Polypteridae; genus Polypterus; species Polypterus bichir. The sequence goes on from JANRMT010062831.1 coordinate 10,338,247, forward strand.
GTTATGTCATAAATTGTCCTGGTGTCCCTTCCAGGGTTGTTTCATACTTTGTACATCCTGGTCCAAGAATGCAGAGGTCAATCTGTAGTGACATCCAGCATAGAAGTACAGATTTATAATATTTGTATGGAAAGGATGGACAGTGAACAAGGTGGGGCATGGCTGCATTAGTGAAATTAGTAAAAACTAGTAAATTAGTAAATTAGTACAAACTCAAAACTGTAAGCCCATTGGACTCAGGCCTTCTATAAGATAAAAGCCAGAAAAATCAAGCTGAAAGAAAACATTATTAATACAGTGTTCATGCAGCACACTGTATATCTTTACCCATGTTGTCCCAAGTTGAGCAAGAATTAAACATGATGGAGTAGAGTTGAGTAATTGAGAATGTTAAGGATCAAGCTTAATCGTGAGCTCCTACCTAGCACACAATATCTAAGAGGAATGGGCAGATGAGAATCTGCGTTGGTCTCAAGCAGCTTAACAAAGCTGGTTAAAGGGAAATGAATACCAGCTTACATTGATGAAATACTGTTGAAATTAGCAAACGGCAAAATATTCTCACTTCTTGATGCAGCTCAGTGGATTTTTTCAAAAATGACTGAATGGCAAAAGTGAGAAATTAACATTTATACAGATAACTTTTTCAATAGGCTTCTATTTGACAAAAGTAGCACTTAAGAAATTTTCCTTCTGAGATCAGGGCGCTTCTGTAGTAGGGGTCTTGACAGTCTTCTGGCCATGCAACCCCTAGAGGTTTATTTTCTCCATCCTTTTGCTATCTGGAGTTTTCGTTTCTCTCTCGTGCATGGTCTTTGGAATATAGTGTCAGTCTGTCATTTACCACAATAACCATTAATGACTTAAAAACTGAGTTTAATTAAATTAGTAATTTAAGCCATGTTTAGAACAATTTATTTGTACTGTGTTTTTTGTTTTTATTGTATTTGTTTCTTTTTTCATTGTATTTCTTTCTTTTACTCATTGCAAAGCTACACTTTTTTGCTATGAAAATATGCTATATAAATGTTGTTATTGTGGTATTCATGAGTGACATCCTTGTCTTTGGTGACACAACAAAACTGTATGATATCACACTTTGAAAGATGCAGGCCCAAAGATTAATGAAAAAAAGAGTTACAGCCACCAGTAAGGCAAATTACCTCAGAAAGGTGTTATGCATGATCCATTATTTGGGTAGGGACCTACCATGCCTCTTTGAGGCGATCAGACCTCTCAACAGTCTGTTTAAGAGAAACAACTCCTGAACCATGGGAAGCAGACGAATAAGGCAAAGGACTTAATAGCTGAAGTACTTATTTCAGTTTATTATGATATAACTAATCCCACAATAGTTAGTGTGGATGCCAGCAGTTCTAGCCTGGGAGTAATATCAATGCAGAGATATGATGGAGAATTAGACCCATTGGCATAATGTTCTAGAACTCTAACAAATTATAATTAGCAACATGTTCAAATCAAGAGGGAATGCCTGGTAACAGTCTGGTCTGGCAGCCTTCATATCGTCTCTAAACCCTTAGTACCCCCCACAAACTTAAATGACTTAGACACATTACCATTAAAGTACCAACAACGTTTTATGCATGTAATGAATTTCAATGTTACAGCATAACACATGCCTGACAAGCAGCTAGTCTAGACAGCCACTGCCTGCAGCTATTCACAACATTTCTAAGTTGACATGTAGCATAGAAGCTTATGTGGAATCAGTTCAAAATAAATGGCCCATACTCTAAGCTAAACCTGATAAGACATCAATCAGTACAGGGTGATGACCAGTACTATATGAGAATTGACATACCCAAATGTATGCTACAAGAAGTACTGCAATTCATTTACAAAGGTCTCATGGGAATTTAAAATGCAGAGAGCATTGTAAACAGAGTGTTTCCTGGTCAGGAATAAACAAATATACAGTGAACTTGGTCAATATCTGTAGCAGATGCCAAGAATTAAGCCCATACAGAAAACAGAACCTTTATTCACAACCTCCCTACCAGATTGTAGGTAGAAAGGAAAGAAGAGGACATACTGTATGTAAGATTTAACAAAGGGCACTATCCAGTGGTTGTAGACAAATTTAAGAGAGATATTGAAAAAGTCCAGACATATCAGAAGACACAACTCGCACTCATCTAAAAAAAAAATGTTTGCAATTTTAAGGATTCTAATAATGGGCAAAGGTCTTATTTGCTGGGAAAGTATTCACTAAATTTGAAAAGGAGTGGAACTTAGAGCACAAAATGAATAGTCATCACTATCCATAAGGTTAATGGGGAGGCAGAAAGGAAAGTACAAACAGAAAAAAACATGTTAAAGCAACCTAATCCAGTTCCAGCATTGATTAACTACATAGCAATTCCCTTGCAAGTCAGTGGCAAAAGCTCGACCCAGTTGTTGACAGGATTTTTTTTTTTTTTTTAATTTTTAATCCTTTATTCGCCATATACAATTTCTTGTGTTAGGAAGGCAAATAAGGATCACTGTTCCCACAATAGAGGTAAAAATATATTCAGAGTGGTTGCATGTCTTCACGGTCAGGAAAGTGAATAATAAAGACAAGCAAACGTACAGAAATATGAGAACAATAGCCCTAAAGCCAAATTCCTGTCTTGAACGAACTCTGGGAATAAAATATTAGGAATACTGGATGAGGAACAAAGATGGAAGGATACTGCAATAGTTTTGGACAGCTACATCATCTTATGTTCAGGATAAAAAAGTGCTATGCAGGAACTGTTGTTATGTCAAATTTCTTGTTAAGTCTACATCAGAAAAACTATTGAGCATTGAGGGAGATATGACAGAAAGAAGAAACCAACAAGCTATTCCATACTAAGCCCATGTAACCAGAAGAACTACAGTTAATTACTTAAATAAGCAGAAGTGGCAGAATCATCAAACTGTCAGGAAAGCATATAGACTACATATTATGACATAGCATATCCTGCAAAAAGTACAATAGTGACAGAAATAATAAGTTGAGTCATAAGTATTTTACGTAGGTTTTTACTATTTTATAATTAAAAAAAAGTATTAATTTATGCTGCCTAAAATCACACAAAGAATGCCTCAATTGACTTTAACAGGCCCTATTTAAGTAAAAGACTTTGGACTTAACTCTCTAATAAGAAAACTCCCAAAAACTTGCAGGAAAAATAGAAGAAATATTGGGAAGGGCCATTCAAAGAGAGAAGCCTTTTCAGGTAGGTTGGGCATGCAGTGGGTGCCAAAAAACATGATAAATACAACACCCAAACCAAATACAGATAATTCTCTTCTCAGAGCTAGATGGTCAATCTATCATTGCCACCTTAGAAATACAATAAAATATAATTTGTTCTTGCACACCGTTCTTAACCAAGTGCAGGGGCAGAGTGCCATGACAATTCTCAAGGCCAAATGCAAGAATAGATTATATTAATCACTAAATACAAAACTAGTACATATAAAGCTAAAGATCTTTTAAAACAGACAGAAAACAAAGTATAAACTGATTAATGTAAATGAAAACCAACATTATCTATCCATTAATTTATTATAAAACTATGGCCATTTGATAACGGAAAAGATTAAATTGTAAGAAGAAGACATAATCAGACTTTATCAAGTCCTTGGTCAATTAGCTGTCTACCCCCTCCTGGGCATTCTACAGAAGAGTATAAATCCATAGGCAGGAGAAGAGCTTGACAGCAGAGTAGTAGACCCACGTGCCACATCGAGATACCAAGACAAAAATGTAAGGTTTGGTCATCTCTTTTACTTAATTTCCCATGAAGACTTTGGTTGCTGCAAAATACTTCTCCTTAGATTAATGTAAACAGCAGTAACAATCCTTTTGATTAAATCAAAGAAAGGGTGACATGATATCAGGATCTATTGCCAGTATAATAATTATGTGTAACCAGCACAGTGTACTGTGGTTTTGTAAGTGCAGGTATGTGTAAGAAGACAGTGGAATGGAAGCAGATTTACAGTCAACCATGACTTGAACTGGAAGCAGGATCACGCTGTACATATTCTGGCTAATCGTATGTGTAACACTTCTAGTTCTGTTCATGTCCAATTTTGAATGCAACCTGCATTCGCTTAACCAGACACCTTAACCCTATAGTGAAGAATGCAGGTATAGAAAAACTGATGGGTTTTTGAATTATTGTCAGTAGATAGGGACAAAGGTTGATAGCTTTGCCTTACATTTATAACACAAATGCAATATTTTCTTTCTACATTTAATTTTGTTTGTGGAAAATAGTCCAACTGCAGCAGTTGCATTTTCTCTTTATTTAAAGTACCAATGAATTTTCTGATTTGATCTTAATTAATGAGGGTCCTTTTTGTGCTGCTCCTTCAAGCTCAAGGTATGCATTAATCCATAGAAGCCTTTAGTGATTTGGGTCAAAAAGGTCAAGAGATTTCAGGCATAGATTGTTTTGGAAGGTTTCTGTGTAAAACAAACACACCAGAATAGGTTGGTAGTAACACATAATTACACGTACAAATTGCATGACATACCAGGGTTATTTCTAAAAACTGGTAACTTTAGAGTTATGAATAAATCTCATTTGCATTCAAAGCTCATTGCCCATAGTATGCTTTAGTACTGTGCATTTCCTAAAGTTCTGATTCATGCAGTAGTGCATTTCACATACTGAAAGGTTTATAATGACTTTCATTGATCCTGGTGCTGCTCCAGCAAGTAAATGTGTTTTCTTTTGGCAGTAAATGACAGGAGAGCAGTAATGGTTGACTATTTTTATTAAATACTGCCATCAAGTGGTCCTGTTGCACCTACACATGCCTGTACAACTTGTTATACCTTCAAGACATTAAGCTACATACAATGTATTAATTAAAATTTTATAATAATAGTTTATAGTTGAAGAATAATGGAATAATTGTCTTCTCAAGACAGAAACTCTTGTGATATTACACAAAAACATATTCAGTGACAAACTAATAAGGTATCAAAGTGCAATAATATAAACCAAAGTATATATTGCAAGGAATTTCATTGTGGACTCATTTAAAAAATTAGTTATTTATTTAAACTCTTAAAAAAATTATTCAATTTTGAAAGTATCTATCATTATTGGAAGAAAAAACATCTTTCTAGTTAGATGTTTGTGTTGAAATGTTAGCCTGAATTTAACTTATCTATGCCGGTTTAGTGTTATTCATTATCTCTCTATCTCTGTCTCTGTCTCTCTATCTATCATAAACTGTATATGTACAGTATATGGTCACAGACAAATACACATTTCAGAGGGATGACAGGTTATTCTATTCTTATAGCCCTTCTTGATCATACAGGCATTAAGAAGGGCAAGAGAAATTAATAGACAGTACACGGTTGACCTTAGGAATGGTTAAAGTGCCACCTAAGAGGCTAGTTCAAGTTAAATACATGTACTGAGCAGATCCTCAATGAACATTAAACCATTTGTCTTGTGAAGGTAGGCTTTTAATTTCCTTAAGAGCCCCACACTAACAAATAAGGTAACAGAAATTGCAGGAATATAAGTATGCTAAGTGTCCAAACATGATCAGTTCCATTGCTAATTTGGCCATTGGACTTAATTAGACAATATGGTAGCAGGTGGCCAAAGGCAAGGAGCTGGCTAATGAAATGCCTTTTACAGGCTACTGTTAGAATAGATAATTCTGAGGTTAATTAGTATGACCATTCCAGATCTACTAGTCAGGACCGTGTGGAGTAGAAGCCACCATTTGCCTGTAGATGGCCTAAGTACAGAATAAGACAAGGGGATTTGATTGTAACATCTCATAACTCTTAATAGTTTTCTTTGTGTTCTTCTGTATGTTAGAAATTAACCTTAGATGGCAGCAGTTTAATTTAGTATTTTTAGAGTTGTCATGTAAGTGGCTTTTCAGTTAATGACATCATATTTGTAGACAATACTGTTTAAAAGAGGTAGATTAATATCAACAGACCACATGTACAGATGGGAGAATGAGCTAAACTAAAGGTCTGAATTGCTGGTAACACAGACAAACAGACCTGGTGTTAAAGGGTTATGAAATGAAAGCTTGTTGCGGTTTTTCCACAGAACAGTATTACATGTTTATTGAGTATGGAACACCATCCAAAAAATATCCTTATTTTGTATGGAAATTGACTGTAAGAAATGGCCAAATAAAAATATAATTTGTAGGGAACAAAAGGCAAGTTGTTCTTAGTCTAATTGAACACTACAATAATGATCCCAAAAGAGGAATATTAGAACATTTTATTATACTTTGTCACTTATGGAGAATTGCACCATCCAAATAAATTACACTCCTGTCAGCAAAAAAGACAAAGGCATGATTTCCAAAGGCTGAAACAATGTTTTGATGTAATTAATCTAAATTCTTACTGATTCATCATCCTGCCACATTCTTAATGATTTTAAATGGACCTTTACTGGGTTATGTAATTCCTTGCAGAACCATTGCTTAGCAAATAACCATTTAATTCTGAGAAAGATTGTTTGCATATGCAATTGGTTCTTTGGGGTTTGAGCAGATTCCTAATATGTGATCAAAACAGACTTCTAAATATATAATAGATTATCTATTATAAGATCAAGAAAACCCGATTTAGGCTTATATGCAGGAACAGTCTGTCATGGTTATTTATTGGGCCCTTTATGGATCTAAATAACGGTTCTTTCTGTAAATGGTTGTTTTGAGAATCAAACAGTTCCCCTTTGGTATCACTATGAAAAATCACTTTGGCAACTAAAGAGAGCAGAAGACAAAAAAAATAGACTCGTACTGGTTGTCTAAAGTTGTGGAGTGCATTTCTGTGGTATACTCCAGCTCCCTTAATGTGACGAGAGTTTGAACACCACACATTTCTAATCAAGATCAACCCTTATGGCAGTATTATAGTGAACTGTAAATGGCCTTTCCATATCACAAAGCTAGAAAAGTAGTGATTCAAGGACACAATAGTAAAGAAGCTTAATGCTTTCATGCCAGGACCATCTGGCATAAAAAAAACACAAGCAGCAACAATCTGTGAAAACAAAGAAAATGGAGCAACAGTGTCTGATACCAATCTGAGCTAATCCAAAAAGTAAGTGGAAAAGCATTGAACTTGTGAGACTTTGCTTTAGCCAAAGACTATTTTAGACCAATATCTAACCTGCCTTTTTTAAGTCAAATTCTAGAAGTAAAAGGCAATTGTTACACAGCTAAATTATTATTTGAATGAACATTCTATTCTTGACAAGTTCCAGTCAGGTTTTGGAACAAATCATAATACAGAAACTGCACTGTTTAAAGTAGTAAATGACTTGATTAATGTGGACAGAGGCCATATCTATTCATGTTCTCTTAGACTTGAGTGCAGCATTTGACAGCATTGATCACAGTATTCTTGTAAATTGCCTTAGTCAATATGTGGGCCTCTCCAGCAGCATCTTAAATAGGTTTCAGTCTTACTTAACAGGTAGGGAAATTCTTTAATTGTAATGATTATACTTCGGAGGCTCATAATATTGTATATGGTATACCACAAGGATGTATTCTGGGTCCACTGCTCGTTTCAATCTATATGGTTCCATTAGGTCAGATTATCTCAAAGCACAAAGTGAGCTACCACAGATATACAGATGACACACAGCTGTATTTATCTATAGTGCCTGATGACCCTGATGCTCTTGGCTCTCTGATCCTGTGTCTTACTTGTATTTATGAATGGATGAGCAGTAACTTTCTCAAATTAAATAAGTGAAAACAGAAATCTTAGTTATTGACAAATATTGATATAGTGAGGGTATTAGAAACAAACTTGATTCCCTTAGGCTTAAATGTCAAGTTGGAGGTAAAGAATTTAGGGGTGACTATTGACTCTGGCCTGTATTATAAATCACATATTAATCACATCACTAGGACTGCATTTTTTCACTTAAGGAATATAGCTAAAGTTAGAATTCCTAACTTTCAAAGATGCTGAAAAATCAATTCACACTTTTGTTTTTAGTCGACTAGATTACTGTAGTGCACTACTTACAGGACTGCCTAAGAAAGACATCAATCGGTTATAGTTAGTGCAGAATGCAGCAGCAAGAATCTTAAGTAGAAAAATAAAATCTGAGCACATTTCACCAGCTTTAGCGTTGTCATATTGGTTACCCGTGTCATTTAGAATTGACTTTAAAATGCTGCTAATGGTTTACAAAGCCTGAAATGATCTTGTCCCATCCTATTGTGGAATGTCTGTTGTAACCTCAGATCTTCAAACGAAGTTCTGCTTATAATTCCAAAAGCCAAACTGAAAAGAAGTGGTGAGGCGGCCTTTTACTGCTATACATCTAAGATTTGGAATACTTTACCAACAGAAATTCGCCAGGCTAATACTATAGAATAATTTTTAAAATTGTTAAACCCGATATTTTAAAATGGTTTTTTCGTACTTATATTTTAGTTGTATCCCTATTAGTTAATATGGACATTGAACTATCCTTTTCCTCTGGGTCCTGCAATTCCATGCTAATCTGTACTATCTTCTGCTGTCTTTTCTGGTTCTTCTGTGGTGGTGATCTGCTCCACCACCACCTAATCAAGGTACCATGCTGACCCCTGTGTTTAATGATTGAATGGTGGATGTCCCAGATGTCCATATGACCATCATCATCAATTTCTTTCATGTGAAGCTTGAAAACCAAGAGTAATAATGTAGTACATCTACTTTATCTTAGGTAGAATGCCCAGTGGGGCCTAGGTGGCTTTTTGAACTTGGAAGCCTTGTAGTTTTTGTTTTCTCCATCCTAACTGGATTTTTTTTTTTTTTTTCTGTCCTCCTGGCCGTCTGATCTTTTTAATATTACTGAATCTTGTTTATGTTAATATACAACTTTATTACATCTTGTAAAACATTTTGAACTACATTATTTGTATGAAAATGTGCTATATAAATGTTTTTGCTGTTTTTTGTGTATAGGCAATCATCATGTGCACCTCCCTGTTTTAACTAAGCTCTAATAGAGATGAACACCATAATGCTGCAGACAAACAAAGAGAATTACAAAACTGTCTGAAGCAAAAATGAAATAAACAGCTAGGATGACAAAAAATAGAATTTAAATTATAAATAATGTGCAGAGACATAGGTTATAGAAAAAAATAATGGCCTGCTTATCTGAGAAAATCTGAAGAAATAAGTATCTTGCCTTTGTTTTAAGCCGGTTTTAATAATTGGTGTAAATACCTGCTGTTATGGATGGCTGTTTTGGATCTCTGAAACAATATTAGTTAGCCAACCACACTCCAAAAAAATAAAGAAAAGAAAAATGTTTTAAAAAGCACAAAACAGAATATAATGTGCACAGCTGGCTTTAAACCCGTTTTTCATTAAACATGATATCAGTGGGGTACTGGAGAAAATCCATGTGGACACCAGAACAGAATAAGCCTGATTTGCTGGATCTGTGAGGCTGAACCACTACCATCTCTATATTAAGTATATGTGTGGGTGTTATTAATGTTACATCTATTATTTACTATGTTCACCCCGCTTTACTTAAAATAAAATTTTTTATTTTATGTTATTATTTAGGCTTTTTTGTTTGCAATGTTTTGCCTGAATGCTCCTTTCTGCTTGTCCTTCATGGTCTAATAGCTCAAGTGAATTAAAATCTATTGCTTGAAATTCACAGATTCATTTTTATATGCCTGGCCTGCTGCAAAATCACATTAAAAGAGATACGCACTTTTATTCAAAGCAGTAATGGCCATACACTCAAAAAAGGTATGATATCAAAAAATAATCAGTATATACAAGGAGTCTGCCACTTATAGATCAGCATTGCAGAGTATGCTGCTTTAAACCAGTTTGTTTTTATTCTTAAGTTTTTTAAATATACATGCAGAGTAATAAATTCAGTGGAGAGTATTATGAGTTTACAATAGTAAAGCTTAACCAAAAAAGGATGTTCTTAAATTAGGTAAGCAACCTTAAGTTTTGGTCCTTTGCTTACAAATATTGCACCAGGATATTCATTTATTAAAAAAATATGTAGGCCAAGTTGAACTACAGGGTGGAATAATGGTGCAATAATTAGTTGAAACAGCATCTAGAGATTGAATCCCCACCCAACTGCTGTTTCTATGGAATTTTTATTGCATCCTAAATATGTGTTAGGTTAATTGGTGACCCTGAATGTGTCTTCATGTGACTGCATGTGCGTGAGATGGACTGTCTCTCTGTCCAGGTTTGGTGCCTGTCTTATACACAATGATAGGCTCTAGTCATCCATGAGTTTGTATTGGAATAAATGAATTTGAGGAAATTATCCCATTTTAGGACTGTGAGCTTGTTGTGATGGGATGGGCTGGTTGGGCTATTGTTGCCTGTGTGTTTTAATGATTCTTAAAGCAATATAGTCTAGAGACCATGCAATTATGTTAGAATTACCAAGGGCAAATTGACTTAAGGGGTCAGACTAGACAAAGAACAATTCATAAATGACACTCCTTGGAATTCCTACTAAATTAAAGACAATCTCAGCCAAAACAGGTAAACCAGGACCAAATCCTGGATCCAGGCCTGAAAATATCACTTACCAAGAAGGACCTGGTGGTAAGGTGACGCCCAGTCAGTCTCTATCTGAAAAAAAAACAATTTAAGTGATACCCTAGGTTCATTACTTACAAAATAAAGGATGAGTCAATGAGTGTTGGGTATGATGCCAGTCATGAGTCAGGTAAAAATGTGACATATCTACGCAATAGAAACTGAATTTTGAGATGTGGATTGCAATGTGTCTGGTGGTGAAAATGATGGAGGTTGTTCAAGAAACTGAAAAAAATCAGATATAGTTAGACTCACCTTATGAAGGAAATGAGCTTCACTTTTAGTATAGGTAAGAGAATCTCAAGCATTTTTAATTAAAAATAAAGAAAAGAACCACAGGGGGAATTACAAACTATGAACCCAAGAATCCCATTTTGTGAAAGTCACAGGATGCTTTTTATAACCCAGCCCAGCACATGTTCTGCATGCAAGGCAATATTACACTTTGTTCAAATGAATTGCAAAACATGTGCCATATCAGTAAAAGTTGGGTTGGTATACAAGCTTACAGGGTGTGACTTTGAGGACATTTAAATAACCTGTTCAGTAAAGTATATCATCAAGGCTTGTGTTTCTATTTAGCATATCTGATTGCATTGTTTAGACGATTCCTGGCCTGTTTCCAGGCATCCTTGTCACCAGTTTTATGGACTCTTTCTTTTGCCTTTAGTCCTGGGTATAATGTTAAACTGCATCCGGCCCTGCAAAGGTCCTCCAAATTGCTGGGAAAACTTTTTTGGTTCTTGGCAGGACTGCCACTGCAGCCACCGTAAAAACTTCACACAGCTCAGAAGACAGCAGACAAGGCTCCTTTCTGCTCTCCATGTGGAATAGCTCTGCTCATCCCCTGAAGCCTTGAAACTGCTGGAGAGCCAATGGGATCAGGCCCATTGAGGATCGGAACTGGCGTGGTGCTAAGGTGTCGCCTTCTGCGCAGCAGCACTTAGGTCCTAATTTGAGGCACCTATCAGAGTAGGCGCATGGAAAGTCTTGTCTCTCCAACATGATAACCATCTTCCTTTGATGTCAGAGGTGCACGTTTCAGTGGTGGCACTCTCTGAGGTGTGCAAATCCTAGGACTGACCAGGCCTCTGTGTTGTGTATACCTTTTATTGGCCTGGTGGCTCTGATTGCTGTCATACACAGGAGAAGATGTTGTTGTGGTGGATCGGCTCCTTCCAATTCTGTCTGATTTCAGTCCTTTTAATGAATGTATTATGAGACTCTGATTAAGGCACTCTCTGGGTGCCTTATCTGTTGTCTCAGAGTATGCTCCAACTGTGGTAAGTGATGTCTTGGTGAGGGAGACATTTTATTCTCATCTTCACTGGGTGATTGATGGGTGCCTGTGAGGTGACATTCCTCTGGTCATGGGTGATTTCATTGTGACCACTGGCACTGATGGGGCTGGCTAATGAAGATTGTGTTGGTCCACATGGGACTGGTGACTACGGTGAAAGAAGCTCTCTATGTTCCTTGTCTTTGCAAAAGGTCAGAGGTAGCGGATTGCTGTATCCTGATTCCAGCACTCTAAGTTGCATCATTGGACTTGGTACTCCAATACTGGTAGTGCAGTGAAGGAGATTGATCACATCCTCATGGACAGATACTGGAGGCTCCTACAGAACTACAGGGTCTACAGAAGTGACCAGTTTGGGAAATCTGACCACAGACTACTTGTTGTTACTCTAAAGATCCAGCTTAGGTCCAATAGCCTACCACCTACTAGGAGAAGACTCCAAGAGCAAGCTGTTTGCAGACATGGCTACGGCTGACTATCCTAATGTGATGTGGGAAACCTTCAGTAACAAGACCATGAAGGAGGTGTTTCATCTCGCAGGGCACCCTGGATGTCATCGAGAGGAGTTCCCGTGCACGGCTTGTTGGCAACACCGGTCTGTACCATGAACTGAGAAAGATGGATGTGATGGCTCCGAGGGCAGGTAAGGAGGTGTTTATTAGAGGAATCTGTGAGCAAGTGATGCACTATCTAGGGTTTTGTGATTCACATCATGCTTACAAATGAATTAAAGCATTGCACACATCCAAAACTATTCCTTGGAAAGTCACAATCAAGGCGGGTGATGGAACAGTCTTTACAGATGATGCTGCAGTTGTGACCCATTGGGCTGGCAACTTTGAACAGCTGTTTAAAGCTGATTCTCAGACTAAGAAATTGGACATCTGGGTCCATCCATTCTCACTGAGAGCAGGTGGTCAACCAGATAAGAGTAGGGAAGGCTGCAGAGATCTGTGGTATCCAGGATGACATTCTCCAGATTGGTGGTAAAGCTTTCCTCTTGGCATTGCAAGCAATATTTGCTTTCATCTGGGAGATGGACATCATCCCAAATGACTGGAAGACAGGACTTGACATCCCTATCTGGAAAAGGAAAGGTGAACACCTGGATTGCAGCAATTATGGGGAATAACACTGTTCTTGGTGCTAGGTAAGGTCCTTGCTAGGGTCATCTTCAATAGAATCTGTGATCACTTGCATACCTACCAGCAAGTAGAGCAGTCTGTTTTTACACCTAAGAAGTTTGCACTCGATAAGAACCCTAAGTGCCAAGATGAGGTTGATGGTAAACACAAATATCAGTAGAGTTTCTTTGACCCCTTTGTTGATTTTGTTTTCTTAAAGCATTCAACTCTGTTGATTGAGCTACCCTTTGGGACATCCTGAGACTTTGCAGGATCACCCCACCGGAGTGGAGACAGAACCTCTGTGTTTTTCCCTGTTGATTTTGTGGGTCATCAAGGGTGTGTTCTTGCTACTACTCACTACAATACTTGCAGGGGCTGGGTGTTGGGCAGAGTTGTGGGGTCCAGCACCTGTGGGGCATCTGTTGGTGAAGAAAGATTCACTGATTTTGACTTTGCAGATGATACTGTGATCTTTGCTGAGTTAATCGAGACTCGGATCGGGGCTCTTGAGAGATTGAGTGAGGAGTCTGAGTTTCTGGGCTTGTGAGTATCCTGGATAAAAGCCAAGGTCCATCCATTTAATGATCTATTGGGTACAGCCATCAGCAGTTTGTCTGTTTGCACAGTGTCGACCGCGTTGAGAGGTTTACTTACCTCAGCAGTTACATTCATGTCTTTGGTGACTCTTCCTATGAAGAAAGTAGACAGATTGGGAGAGCATGGGGAGTCATGAAGTCACTGAATAGGTGTTTGTGGTGCTCCTGATGTCTGTGCAAAAGGATGAACGTCCAAGACTTTAGAGTCCCAGTGCTTCCTGTTTTGCTATATGGTTATGAGCCATGGATGCTATCTAGAGACCTGAGACAAAGACTGGACTCATTTGGTACTGGTTTCTTCAGAGAACCCTTGGGTACAGCTGATTTGATTTTGTGTCGAATGAGTGGTTGCTCATGGAGTCCCAAATGACACATATTACCTGCATTGTGAAGGAGCATAAGTTACAGTACTAAGACCATGTGGTGCAATTCCCTGAGGGTGATCTGGCTCACAGTATCCTCATTGTTGAGGACCCGAGCAGCTGGACCAGGCCAAGGGGACAGCCACATAATACCTGGCTGCGGCAGGTAGATGGTCATTTCCGCGGGGTGGGACTTGACCATGTGTCTGCCTGGGGGTTACCAACCATGGTCTTGAGCTGTTTTGTCATTTGGTGGGTGTGGCAATGTGCATTGCCATTGCATGCTCCCTGACCTGACCTTTTGCCTGACAAAGAATACCTAATTCTTTGTTGTACCATGGCTTTTCATTGTTGTAAATTACAATAGTATACTAGGAATGCAAGCATCTTCACAGAAGCTAATGTAAGATTTAACCATGTCAGTCAGCTCATGAATGTTTTCACAAGCATATGCTAATCAGTCTAATCCAAGCAATCTTATAATGTCTCAACTAACTCAGCAGTTAATGAACGTATAGTTTCTTTTACTGGTTTAGTTGATTTTAGTTAGCCCTTGTTTACAAGGGAGTATCAACTGTAGCATAACATGGTCAAAACTACCCAGCAAACAGGGCAAGGTAAAGCTTGATATACCTTACTTACTTAGTCACAGTGATCCAAAGTCTTCCCATTCCAGGTCAGGCATTTAACAAACTGTTTATATCTAGGAAGCTCAATGGTTAGGACTGTGTGATTAAAGTTGGCCATCACTATAATTAGGGAGTATATGTGCCTGTTCTCCAAACTTGTGATGCAATCTGCCAACTACTGCTGTGCGTTACTCACATTTGCCTCATTTGGGACATAAAACATGATGTGAATTATTGAAACCCAAGCAGATAAATCAGACAGTTTAGAAAGAACTACAAAATGCAACCAGACTTGCTTGACAGACTCTTGACATGTTACCTGCTTCAATGTTTGATTTTCTTTCACAGCCTTTAAGCAAAGCATTGGTTCTAGAACCTGACTTGTTGATTAAGGTTTTACCATGGGAAGGGCTCTGGGTGGATGTCAGGATAGTGACAAGTCCCTACCTGGATGAGCAGGTTGCGTCAGTAAGACTGCAGGTTGTACAGAGGGAAGGCTCTGTTTGTTGTCTGTGTTTATGCTTCAAACAACTTTTCAGAATATTACATCTTTTTAGAGACATTGGATTCACTGAGTTAAAGGATACCATCTATTGAAAGGGTATTTAACTCCTAGAGGGCTGCACTGGCTACATGTTTTTGTTCTGGCTGCTTTCTTAATGAGTAACCAGTTAGCGCTGCTAATAGAACACATTTCTTTTACCTTAACCTTAATTTTATTTCTTAATATTCAGCACCCTTCATTGTTTTCCCCCTTAACAAGCATCCAAATAATAGTGAGATGAAAAGTGAGCAAAAAGATGACCAGCTAACTCTAGGGTCGGAAACTCAGATTGTGGAGGGGTCAGCATTTTCAGTACAACCAATTTCCTAGTTAATATTTTATTAGCCAATAAAAGGTGTCATTTTGCTTAACTTCTCACTACATCCATAATGGCTAACACGGTACAACACTGTAGTACTACAAATATTTCATTGTAACAGTAGTTGTATGATGGACACACAGATTTGAATGGGATGAAGTTAGCTGTTCATCTTTTTGCTCACTGATTATTGTTTGGCTGCTGGAAATAAAGCTTCTTAATCCTAAAAATCTACTTACTTAAAATTTAGCTAATGATCCATTATACATTGTAAAATGATGACTAATTAAGAAGGTTGTTGGAATGAAAACCTGACATCACTGCAGTCCTCTAAGACCTGGGGTTTCCACCCTTAATCTAATGTCTCTGTAGTCCTGGAATATTTAATTAGCTTAAAGGATGCAATTGTGAGGAATGACATACCCAATTTAAGTCCAAGAGATAAATTGTTATTAGGTCTAATATGCTAGTCATAGGTTGTCCATCATGAGCACCATCTTTGAACACAAGGATGCTCAGCAAGAGGTTAATGACTGACATTGTATTTGTCTCACCTGGGGCCTCATGTATAACGGCGTGCGTAGAATTCGCACTATAACATTGCGTAAGCACAAAAGCCGAAATGTGCTTACGCACAGAAAAATCCAGATGCAAGAATCTGTGTGTACTCCAACTTCCACGTTCTTCCGCTACATAAATCCCGATCGGCGTGAAAAGTAACGCTCGTGCACGCGCTTTATGTAACGCCCCAACTCCTCCCAGAATTACGCCTTTTTGAATATGCAAATCAATATAAATCGCCCTTAAGCTCAGCCTTCTGTGAAAAGACAATGGGAAAAGCATGGGGGTAAATATAAGAATTTCAGCGAATACCAAGTGGAGGCAAAGGAAAAACATACTATTTGTTTAATTAAACCATGGTATAATCAACAAAAGGAAGTTGATCGAGTGACATAGCGTGTTGGAGAAACTTGAAAGCTCACGTTCACAAAATCGCACAGTGCCGGAAATAAAAAAGAAGTCACATATTAAAGTCGCCGTGAAAAGGCGAGTTGTAGCCCACTGTCTGAGTGTCATATGAAAGCTTATTAGGGTACAGAGAAAAAAAAGGCACACAGTGGGGAAAAAGCACGAAATGTCAATTTCAGTCTCAAAATTTCCACTTTAATCATGTAGTTTATTTTGTCATTAAAGTAGAACATCATAAACTTTATATTGAAATCATTTAATTAACTAGTTTCTCAAATCACATCGTAATTAAAGTAGCATGTTAAATGCTTTGTTTTGTATGTGATCTTCTATGTGCTCTATGTGTGTGAATCACTACTTGCTTCTTAAACCGGCTCTCTTCCTCCGACTGGACACAGAATCCATTACATTCGTGATATTACAGCTATCTGAATAACTAAAATACTGAGATGTATACGTGATATCATTTTCATGATGATAAGAGTTAAAGCACATTATTAAACATGGGTTTCACGGTGCAGTGATTGTGTGTGACCTTCGATGAAATTATTTGTTGCAGCAGTACTCAGGGGTGGCTCTAGGCTTGTGGCGGCCCCAGGCAGAGGAAGAATCGGTGGCCCCTTCACCTGCCGATGTCAATATGGTATCTTATGCACGGCGGATGGCCACGTCCGTTGCGGACACTGCATAGCCACCTCGTGCTCATGACACAAGCATTTAACTTTTGCCGAAATTTGTCGCTGCGTTTTTAGCTGTGTTGTTATTTTCTCTTTCTGTTTTATATTCAATATATATTGGTGTAGCCGCCCCTGCAGTCCTTGTTTTTCTTTCTCCAAGTAACTGATCGCCACACAATCAGCTCTGTAATAGATGTTAAGCCATCTGTAAGCTTAGAGCGCCGATTCTTCAAAACGTTTAAGGAACATTGAACTATCTTTGTAGTACATGTTTAATTATTCTATCCTTCACGCCAGTCCCAGTGAAGAATATAGATTATTTAAATTAAGTTAAAGTTTTATCTGTATAATATAATAAACATATTTTGCTGCATTTCATCTTAAAAATGATATTGTCATCATATGTAAAAACACGCTTTATAAAGTGGCACAGGTTGTGTAATATTATAACTGTAGTGCAAGTTTACAGTGGGGTGATTGTACTTATAAGTACAAACAGTTCTACAAGGAGCAATTGATTAAGTGCGTTTAAAGTTCTTGGGATGAAACTGTTTCTGAACCGCGAGGTCCGTACAGGAAAGGCTTTGAAACGTTTTGCCGTGGCTGAGGTAGCTTGTCCTTGATACTGTATACTGATAATTCTCTTTCCGATCAGCTGCTGCTGTGATTCACACTCAGATACAGTGATATAAATACTCCGAGTGGTGCAGTGAGAGTAATATGGAAAAAGATGATCCGCTGTGGCAACTCCTAACGGGAGCAGCTGAAAGAAGAAAAAGAAGAAGGTGCAGTTAGAGTAACAACGCTAAAGCAGTTATGGTATTTGGAATACTATGGCTTTTCCCTGGACCATTATATTGTTACAAGTTAATTACAATCAGATGCATTACACTAATAAACAATATGTGGTTAGTTTCATTGTATTTATAAAGCCGCGTCAGGAAAATAAGGAGTAACCACACAGGAACAGTAGCATTGCTTTGACGCTGGGTGCCGCCAGTCTGCAAAACCGAGCGGAGAACTTGCGTACGACAAGGTACTGTATGAGATACCGTGGAAAAGTGCGTGGCTTTACGCCAAGTGTAGGTTTTATACATCGCGATTTAAACGTGGAAAAGTTCTTACTCAACATTTCTGTGCTTACACACCGTTTATATATGAGGTCCCTGATCTGAGACTGTATATTCTGAACACATTTTGGGAAAAGAAGCACTCATCTTTCAAAAGACCACTATTGAACAGAGCTCGAAGACCTAAAAAACAATAATGAGGGTATGTTGAGAAAAACAGATGCTTCTGCTTATTATGTGTTCAACTCTCACCTCTGGTAGAGCGTTTCCTAAATGTTTAAATTGGCCTGTGACATAGACTTTGAAAGGACTCTATTCAAGATCTCCATAGATCTTAGATAGTTGTTAGTGATAGACATAGTTGGCAGACCTATGATCTGTTAATGGACACCAGATGCAAAAGAAACTGTCATGTTGAAGAAAGAAGCTTTCCTTTCAACTTTAGCAAGGCCTCTGTAGGTTTGACTTAGAGGTACTGGCAGTACAACAAGACAGGAGTTCAACTTATGAGTGGGTGGACATTTTTGAGGTCATGTGGAATGAATTTGAAATAGCCTTAAAACCATTCTAAAAAACCATTTGATGACTCAGGAAGAGCAGTCAGGATATCACCCAGGCTGTACTTGGCAAGGGATGGATAATAAATGTCAATTAAGAATATTGTCAAGCTGTGGTAGGAGTACTTTGAAGAGCCCCTAAACCTGATAGATCAGTCTTTTTCAGTGGATGTGTGCCAAAAGCACTGGTTGGGATTGGGTACATCTCTGTAATTGGGTACATCTCTGTAACTGACATGATTCAAACACTCCATAGTGGCAAGTCTATACAGGAGGATGAAATCTGAGCAGAGGGGCAGAAAACAATGTGTATTGCAAACACGTTTGGGCTACCACATAACTTAAATGGTGTATGGAAGGGAGGGACAGTGCCTTGGGAATGGCAAAGAGAAGTGGTTCCTATTTTTAAAATGGAGAAGAAAAGGTTGTGCTCTTTTAATCAGGAGATCACATTCCTCAGTCTTCCTTGGTACTTCGTTCCTCAGCTTCCTTCTAGGTACTTAGAACAGAGATCACATCGAGTAGTTGAACCTCAGATTGTAGAGGAGCAGTGCAAATCCTGTGCTTGCCATGAAAGAAGTGGACTACCTGTTTGTCCTTGCACAGATGTACAAAGGAGTGACAGGTATTACCTACTTATGTCTATAGGTGCTTTGTGGAGTTGGAAAATTATTATCACTATGCACCATGTCACACTTTACAGAGCAAAAAGTAGGATACATAGATGAAAACTCCAAATATTCATTGATAATTTGTTTTTATGGTTTAATTAGTGCATCCGTTTCAGCATCCTACATAATTTTGACATGAGAAGTTCCCCATATTACCAGAAACTGAAGATGAAAGACCGTATATAATTGAAGTAATTAATTGTATATGTTATGGTGTCTAATTTTATTATAACAAATTTAATGAGCTGTGGATATAGTAAAAGTTAATGATACTTTTGATGCAAGTAATAGGTTTACGGGTGCAAATCTATAAGAGAATGAGGTGAAGAGATATGGCAGAGTGTAATGGAGAAAATCCCTAAAGATCTGGGGTAAAGGGGTACATTCACAGACTGGTGGGCCAAGAGTTGAATTCTCAGCATGAAGTATAAAAAGATTTTTTGCTTCTGGGCAACAGATGTACAGCTGTCTGTGTGTAGGCATCCTGTTGGGACTGGAAGAGAAAATGAGATGCACACAAATCTGAGGTTTTGCCACTTAAAGTAGACTCCAAGTGATAAATACAGTGTAGAAAATGCAAATCTCTGTTTTGTACCCATTCCTGCTCTATCATCAATTTAATTTCTACAAACTTTGTAGCAGGTACAGTATGTACAGAATTGGGCAACCTTGATGAAGCTTTTCTATGCTTTTGATTAATTATTAATACAAATGTGGGATTCTGCTTAATTATTGATGTAGTGATTTAATATTTGATTGCCTAGCAACGATTATTCAAAATTCAGAATGATTGCTTATTATGAAAGCTATTAATTATTTAGACCAAAATAATCCACATTCAACAAAGGCCACAAAAAATAATTCTCCAATCACTGTACCTCTTTGTCTTTATTCTCACTGAGGACAATTTTGTTGGTTCAATGGTGAAATAATTTATCAGTTCCAAACCTCTCAAGACTTTCTGTTAAAAAGCTTCTGTGTGCAGATGATTTGCACCATATTGGGATTCTAATCTTTTTAACCAATCCTCTGGCTTGTAAGAGGATTTTTTTAAGGGGAAGTGCAAAATTTTATTCTTTTATGCATGCACTAAGCTTAGGTTGGCAAATGTTACCATGCTTTTCATGGGAGATTTTAGGCTAACCTTGCACTTGTACCTATAAATTCTGGCTGAAATGCAATCACTTTGCACATCAGAACTATAAACCACTCTCATATAGAGTAAACCTTGTTATATGCAACTGATGGAAATCTGAAGTATTGTAACATTTGTGACATCATGTCCACTTTGTAAATGCAGGTGTCTTCTTTACTTTATTGTACTTAATTCTGGTCAATAGTACGGTTGCACACATTTTCTTATACTTTGGGTGTAACTGCTGAACCTAACTTGTTTGTGAGTAGTCCAATGGTCCTTTGAATAATATATTTGAATGAGACCCTCAAACACTGAGATCCTCAGTAGTCTGCTTTTACTCCCAAGAGTCCTTTATCACCCTGTTCCCACCCACTAGTAATCCTTTAAAAATAGTCATCTAAGTAGGAAAACTGACTCCCTCTGAAGAGCAGCTATACACTGTTGTCAAACTTTTTCTTAAAAGAGGAACTGTATTGGAGATGGTGCCTGGCATTAATCTTCCTAAGTGTCCATAGGCAACACCAGATTGGAGTCAGGATAAACTTTAGTTTAGTTTACTTCTGCCTCATAATGAAACATGAGTTGACATTAGCCCAGTGCTAATCCTACAGTACACTTCTTTTAATGCATTATTTTTGCTCATGATGGAAGCACTGCCCTTTTACAGCACCCAGTCTACAATCTTTACTGATTTTTATGGAATAAGTAGTTTTTTGGTTCATAAATGTTAGTATGGTCTGTTAATAAGCTCTTTTTTTATATTCAGACAGTGTGGCATAGTAGACTTTAAACCACAGGGCTACTTTTTCAATCCTTATTCAGTGTGTGACCCTGATGAACTCATCTAACCTGCTTCTTGTTCAGCTGTACGAAATACACATAAATAACTATTCTGATCTTGAAAGACACTTAAGAAAAGGTAACAAATAATTATGTAAATTAATATATATAAATAACAGATAAATAATGCATAAGCAGGAAGATTAATATGCTGCCCCTCTAATACATTAAACCTTTTCACCTAGATCAATAAAATATATACATATTCAATAAAATATATACATATTCTCCGGCATAATACTTAAAATAAATAAAACTGGAAATCACAACGATGCCTTCATATGAGTGACACTCTAAGAAAATATTCTCCCAGCAGCAAATGCAGCTGGCTTTGAGCCTCGGGGCCCTTCTTAAAAAGCCATTGTCTGAGTTGTCACAAATGAAAATACCATGTACATGAGTGCCAGCATTACTGTACAGACCTATGAGAAAAATGGACATTTTCAGTTTCAAACAGAAGAGTCCCTGACAGACTGCAGGCTGAAGAGTGTCAGTTTCATAAGTAGACAGAAGGCACACAATACTTTGATATTTTATTGTTTTGCAATGTCAGCCTCGAGGGCCCTGTATAAGGAAAAAAGTAAAACTCTAAATACATTCTCAAGAAGAAAAGTGCTTATGACATATTTTCCTACAAGTATAACCTCTATCTTTTTTTTTTTAAACTTGTCTTTAGTATCTTAACTTGGGAGCAGATACATAAATTAGGCTCAGTGCTTAGCACTAATGCCACTTAGCTCCAAAAGTACAGGTACAAATTCATGGGTAGACAGGTTGTATGTGTGGGGCTTTCAGATTTTCCTTATGTTCAGTTGAGTTTTCTATGGTATGCTGGCTTCTCCTATCATTCCTGATTAGGTGAATAATTTGCTATGTATATGTGTGTGTTAGTGTGTCCAGCCGGAATCACAACACAAATAATGAATTTGTTCTTAACATCTATTAAAGAATCATTCAGTGTACAGTCCATAACAGTCTATGCCAGTGATCCCCAAATTAGGGTTATAGTATAGTACCACAAATATTGGCATAGTTGTGATTAGGGCATCTCATTTCTCTGTTAGCTGAGGTGCTCTTGATGCTCCCGCCATTAACTTGTCTAGGTGCTGCCAGAGCATACAGAGAAGTTTGGAGAGTGTAGGGTTACCTAGGGCTGCAATTTAAAAGTCTGTGGTTAGCTGGTGTGATGCTCAAGTGCCAGGGTGACCCTCACCCAAGTTCCACTGGCTGCAAGCTAGGCACAGTGCAAAAGGCAATGTCATCTCATCAATTGGACTATAACCCCCCTACACACACACTCCATTTCACATATCTAACTTGTGCTGAACGCATTCAGTGCACCATAAATGCTCATCCATCCAATTCACTCCAACTCCGTTCCATACTTCAATGCTGCAAGGAAGGAATTAAAACAGCTTTCTCAGTTAAGGAACAGCCTTTAGTGGTAATTTATGTTCCAGCGATTTCATTTTTATTTTGAGTTTGTATTTATTAACTTAATTGAACTTAATTTCACGAAACAGTACTAGAGTTGTGGATATTCCACATAGAGCTTCTTTATCTTGCATTAATAATTATTAACATTTTAGTGACTCTGAACTGTGAGGAAGCATGCAGATGAAACTGCGGGGCTAGAGTGAGGCTTTGGTGGGCAGTTGTAGTTTTGGTTGCTGAAGCAGCATAAGAGGAGCTGTGCCGAACAGCATGGCAAGCTGGAATGGAAAGAATGAGAAGGCGGGCAGCAAATTGAAGAGAGTTTATGAAGATGGCAATTCCCCTGAGAGAGGTTCAGCTACTTCACTGAGTGTCTGCAAAGGCCAATAAAAGAGCTAATAAATGATCCTTCTAAAGGTCATTATCTGTTGCTTGTGTGTGTGTGTCAATCCTTCCTCCACCACACCCCTGGGTTGATCCAATATGTTTACTCTGTTAAGGAAAATGAGTTTTAGCAAAAGTCAAAGATACAATCATACTCTGTTTTGTTTGAATGGAGGAAATTTAAATATCAACTAATTAAAAAAAAAATCTGATTTACTGTATTTTATAATGCTGAATTTTAGTATAGAGTGTTTTTGGATACATTCCTGTAGCTCCTAGAAAAGCTTGTTAAATAGCTTGTAAAATGGTTTATATGAAGAATCACCGAGCTTCTAGTATAGCCAGTAAAATAGTTTACACAAGGGAGTACCTTCTTTCATTGTGAGGGACAGCACACAACGTTAAACATCCTACTTCTCAAGAGCTGAACAAACCATAGCGTGGTCATTGAGCTGGTGCTAAACTAAAGGCTACACTGTAAAAAAAAAATACGATAAAAAACTAGCAGCTGTGGTTGCCAGAATTTTACTGTTTAAAAAAAACAAAAAAAGTGACAATATTTTTAGGTCTACAGTATAACTTTATAGTAAATAACTGTTTTATTTTTTACAACACATTACAATAGACGTGAACTTTTAACCATAACTTAAAATCCATGCACCCACTGTAATAAATATACCAGTCATTAAACCATTAGAAAATGATGTCAGGGACAAATTCCATTACAAGGTCTGCATCACTAAAGTAACAACAACCAATAGCAAATGTGTTGTACCATTTACAGTAATTATATAAGGAAGTTACGGCACATTGTCATTGTGGAGAAGTAACGTTTGCTTTTATGGTGTATGGTGTCCTACAGTTGTGCCAGGTTATCAAATACAACCCACCATAAATGAGTTTCCCATAACCTCAAAAAACTTTCAGCATGCATGGGAAAAAAAGTCTGCTACTTTAAGTTTTTTTTTTTTTTTTCCCCTACTGTGTCAAGGTATATGGTTCACCAGGAACAATATAATAAAAAAGGAGGTTCCTTATGCAGATATCGTAACTTCTGTGTTACTGAAACAGTGCTTTACTATTTTACATTTTAGAGTTGTTTACCTTTGTTGTGTAACAGTTTTACACTGTAAAATTAACAGCGAGAATAAAAAACAGAGCTTTCTTTTTCAGTGTAACCGTAATGTATCAGTAAATGCTATGTAGCATAAAAATACGTTGTGTAGGTAGAAAAATATTGATTTTATAGAACTTGGCTGTAAAAAATAATTAAATGTATTTTTTAAGATTTACAGGTAATTTTCAGAACATTTTTATTGTTAAATTTACTGACATTTTTTACAGTGCAGGAGATGAAGGTACAAGCTTTTTCTTCCATCGATTCTCATGGGGAATGTCAACTCTTTGCTTAAATAATGTGAGGAGATGGAGGTATCAATGAGGGTTTTGTGAATGCAGTTTAATGTGTTTAACAGAGACTTGGCGTCACTCGTGAGACTGTTGCGCGATTATAGACAAAACATCCTGGTGCTTTTGTTATTTCAGGGGTTTTCAATCATATAAACCTTTTCTCCTTCTTGGCTGGTCTTATTTGACTGTCTCATGAGGGAAAATAAAACACTGAACCTGTGTTAGCATTACTACCATTACTTGGTAAATCAGACCACAGTCTGGTTTATCTACAGCTAGTTCACAAACCCTGAGTAATTAGGCAGTCTGCAACTATCCGATCATTCAAGAAGTGGACACCCAAGGCTATGGAGTCTCAGAGGAGATGTTTTGAGTATACGGATTGGAAATATATTGAAGGAGTCACAGGAGAATTGCACATACACTGACATTGACAGAGCAGCTGCCTGCACATCGGACTACATTAATTTCTGCAGGGATATTCTTGTAACATTAGAAACTGCTTATTGCTTTCCCAGAAGTAAACCTTGGATTATCAGTAACATCCTGAACCAAAATAAAGGAGGGCTTCAAGAGTTGATAGGGAGAAGCTTAAGCTGGTACAGCATGTCCCAAAGAGAAGCTTAAAGCAGGCAAAAATGAACTTTAAAGGAAAACTGGAGATGAGGCTTCAACACAACAACATCAAACAAGGTGTAGATGGGAATGAAGAACATTACTGGCTATAAAGAGAAGTGGAGCCAGGCAAAAGCAGGTGATCAGAACATGGCCAATGAGTTTAACCTGTTTTATAACTGGTTTGACATGGCGCCCAGGACCGGCTCAGTGTCACTGAATTGGTCACCTATTCCCTCTCCCACCATTGCAGTGGCTGACTTTGCTCTTCCACACTGCTGCATCCCTGACACTGTTGCTACAACATCTGCTACACAGGGTCCCACTCCTCAGTTCTTCACAGAAGATGAGGCGAGGGCTGAGTTGATGAGGCTATGCTCTGGAAAGGGAGCTGGTACAGATGATGTTTGTCCCAGACTAATTAAGGACTGGGCAGATCAAGTTGTTGGGCTGCTGCAGATATTATTCAACCTGAGTCTTGAAAGTGGGAGGTTCCCAGCTCCATGGAAAATATCAGGTCTTGTGCCAGTTCCCAAAATTGGGGGACCAACTGAAATAAATGACTACAGATCTTGGCTCTCACATCACACATCATGAAGATACTGGAGTGGCTGCTTCTGCATCACCTCAGACCACAAGTTCAGCATGCATTGGATCCTATACAGTTTCCATACCAGGAGCACATTGGTATTAAGGATGCAATCCTCTAAATGCTACACCAGTCCCATGGATGAACTGGGGAGTTTTGTGTGGATTTTGTTTTTAATTTCTTCAAGTGCATTGAACACCATCCAGCCTTCCCCTCCATTCTTAAAGATATACTGGATTCATAACTACCTGACTGGATGACTGCAATTTGTCAAACTACGGAACTGTATTTCCGGGACTGTAGTGAGCAAGATTGTGGCCCCATAATGGACTGTTCTGGCCCCATTCCTGTTAACATAATACACAGCAGACTTTAAATATAAGTTGAAGATTTGCCACATTCAAAAGTACTCTGATGGTGCAGCTATTGTGGTGTGTATAAGGAAGGGGAATATAAAGATCTGAATGGAGCTTTCTGTGACTAGAGCAATAAAAACTGCCTGGTCCTGAACACAACAAAGATGATTGTGGATTTCAGCAAGTCTAAACTCCCCCTTCAGCCTATCAACATTTAAGTGGAGGAGACAGTACAGATTTATAAATATCTAGGTATCCACCTTGATGACAGACTGGACTGGTCTGTGAACATAGATGTCCTCTGCAGGAAGGATCAGAGCAGGCTTATTTTCCTTAGAAGAATGAGACCATTAAATGTATGTAGCAAAATGCTGTATTTGTTCTATCAGGTATTTGCCAGTGCCCTCTTTTTTTGTGGTTTGTAGGGGAGGTAGTATGACAGATAAGAACACTAAGAGGTTGGACAAGTGATTGAAGAAGGCTGGTGCTTGGTGCTGGGCAGGACTGTGGATTCACTGGGAATTATGGTGGAAAGGTGTATGGGGAAGAAGTTAAAGGCCATCTTGGAAAATTGAAGTGTGGTAAAGTGAGGTCAATGGCTGAATTGTGTTTTAAATAAATAATCGCCATACTCACATCTTTAGGTATGGGTGTGGTAGCATGGTGAAAGTGGTTCCTGTGCACAGGTGGATTACCCTGAACTTAGTGCACAGGTGCAGGATTGCCTGCACCCCTAATTGATGCCAAGAGCTGCTGATTGCCTCAGCTGTGCAACATCCTCACATTTAAAAAGGGAACAGAGAGCGTGAGAGAGGGGGAATGAACTAAAGGGAAAAAAAAGACAAGAAAAGAGAGCAGAGGTTAAAGGGAGAAGAAGAGAAGCAGGAGTGTTGGAGGAAAAGAAGCAGGCAGATGGGTATGGGGACCCAGGAAGGAGTGTGTGTGGCCAGCGCTCAGGAAGGGGTTGAACAGTCACTCCTGCTGAGCAACCAAGGAGCAGCAGCGACCATCGGGCTCAGGAATGTGCTCTCAGCAGTAGTGAACAGAGCAGGGCTTGGTATCTCGCTGAGGACATGGCAACGAGGACACGAGCCAGGGCAAAAGGTGGTCTGCGTCTGCTGGTAGACTTCTCCTTGGTCTGCAAGATCTGGGAAGGGATTAGACAAGGAGGAATCAGTTGTAATGGGGCACTGAGGCTAGTGTTTTTAAAGAAGTTTCCTACCTCTGATTTTAATGGAGATTTATTGGGATTCTTTTAACCTCCACTCACTTTTGATGGATTATGTATTTATGGAACATTTTGAGAACTACACTTTTTGGAACAGTTGTTTCTGATTTGTTTTAATAAAAGTACTTGAATATTTTTCACTATCCTCTTGCTTGATGTGTTTGTCCTCATTTACCAAGCTCATCTCAGTTACGGTGCTGACGATTTTGGCTTCAAGAGTCTCCCAAAATGGAAGAGGGATTGAGGAGCTGACCCGCACCATCACAGGCAGTCACCCTCTCCACAACATTTTACTCAGTCAGAAGTAAACGTAGCAGTCATCTTCTCTCACTGCGCTGTAGAACAGAACACTTTTAGAAGACAATTTGCTTCTACTGTGAGATTTTATAATGCTGTTGTCAAAACAAGTGATTCATGAACTGGTCACCACTTCACCTTCCAGCATTGTCACAAGTGACCCATTTGCACTTTTTAAAAACTATTTATTTATTTAATAATTTATTTATTTATGCTTGTTCTTCTTGCTTAATTTTAGTGATGTGTTTGAGCTACTGGACACGTAAATTTCCCTGAGGGGATGAAGCTGGAAGTGAAAGTAAAGTTTCTTTTGGGTAATTGCAGTGATCCTTTTCAATCAAAATTCCACCACCTGCCTTACAAATTGGGTACAGCCTCTATGGTTTTCTTTAGAAAAAAATGATACATTAAATGACTGAGTGTTGCTTATTTGGAATGATCATAATTAGAATTAATTAAATGCCACATATTCTTGAAAATTCTTTATGTTGCACAAATATAAATAAGTTTGAGGTGTATGTGTGATGTGAACGAGTGAGTGTTTGGATTGAACGTCTAGTAGTTACCGAGGGAGTGTGCCTGATAAAGTGTGTGTATAGGGTGATGCCTTGCCTGTCCTGGCTCTGCCTCTTCCAAAGGGTATTTGGTCTGTGAGAATTTGGCCCTAGGTGAATTCTGTTTGAAGACCCCTTCTCTAGTGTGTTTAGGGTCCAGCTCTTGGGTTCTCAAATGTCAGAGTGTGGTAACACTTTTTTGTAACTTTAGACTAGTACTGTTTTGGCACCATAAGTCAATCAGTGTGTAAATAGGAGTTTCTCCGGCCCCAACCCCCAACTTCCATCCCGCCCCACCTCAAGGAATAAATATGTATTTATGATCCCTGAAAAAGCACTGCAGAGAGTCAAGCTCAACAAAATAAATTGCCTGAATAGTGAAAGTCAAGATTATAAAGAGAAGCTGCAGCAAAGCATACAAGTAGAACAAATGTAACCAATGAAGAAGTGTGCAGTAGATAAGAAGTGAATTCATAATAGGACATGAAAATGAGTCTGAGGAAGCAAAATTCCCAGACTTGAGGCAGATGCCACAGGAAAAAGAAATAAAAGGCCAGTGAAATTCTATACAAGCGTTCAAATTATTTACAAAGGAATGCCTATTATCATGAATTATGAACACAAATCTCATTCGACAAAGATCAGTGACCCTTAAAAATCTAGAAGAATCTGCATTAACGGAAATGAATTCTGAACATTGCTGTGGTGCAATGAATCTATGTTGTGAATACTGAATAAACTTTGCAGATGAGAAGCTTGCTGGTGCTTCTGCACTTAAATTTAAAAGCAACACCAATAATCCACAATTTGCTTACTGGGCCAGGTAATACATAATAAAAAGGAAAGGCAATCAATGTAACATAATAATAAGTAAAAATAAAATGCATACATTATATATGAAAGGATAATATTTTAAAAGCAGGTTATGTATGAGTGGAAAATCCCTTAAATACAGAGACTGCCATGAGGCACTGAA
Organism: Polypterus bichir lapradei; assembly: GCA_026402145.1. Taxonomy (NCBI): domain Eukaryota; kingdom Metazoa; phylum Chordata; class Cladistia; order Polypteriformes; family Polypteridae; genus Polypterus; species Polypterus bichir. Next base: position 10,367,495 of record JANRMT010062831.1, read on the forward strand.
TATTGATCGATCTTCACTGCTGCCCTCAGAGTGTGTTTTTTGTGGTGGACTAACATCCTCTCCAGAGTAGATTCCTGCCTTGTACCCAGTTGCTGCCAGGGTATGAATCAACTTCCTAGTGACTCTGGATTTTATTACACTGGTTGAGAAAATAGATGGATAAATTGATTAAATGTGAAGTAATGTTGATTAGAACTGCTAAAAATAGTAGTGCATCTACAGCAAATAAAGGGCTTTCACTATTCACTGCCAAATATTGTATAAATACTTTCAGATTTGGGCGTTCAGTCTAACAAGACTGTCTGTGCTGAAATTTTTATTACAGTTGTGATCCTGTAAGTAAATACAATGGGAGTTGCCTTTATAGGGAAACGCTATCATTAGTCAGTTCCTGTAGAAGAGACATGTTGTGTGATTCAGGTCTCATTAGCTAAAACAAGCTGTTAGTAACCATAGTGACCCTAACATTCTGCTTTGGTTTCTGACATCTATGTAATAAGAACTAAATTATTCCTTACCTCTAAGGTGAAGGTGACTTTATTAAACCAATTTAGGTGCTAAGGGAGTAAGGACTTCTTCTGCCAGAATGGCAGGGTCCAGTCTGATGACACAGATCTCTTGATCTGAGCATCATGAGTGTTGTGGTTCATGTTTTGCCCTTAGGCAGGCCTCTTTTCAGTGAGCTGTCTCTTGTTGCTAGGCAATGACTATCACAGCACCTGCTAGCTCCTCACACACCTGCTTAGCATCACTTAAATGCACAGATTTTTCTCTCATTGCTTGTTGCCAGATGTACGGTATCTTGATTCTTATCCCAGAAATTCACTGCATTCTCCTGTGTTTTTGATATCCTGCGTGTGTTTCTCCACTTTTGCTTGTGCCTTTACATTGTTGCTAATATCTATGTTGGGTTCCAGCCCTTATCTAAAAGACGTTTCAGATTCAGTTTAATCTTGCGTCTCCAGTTTGAGATCCAAATTCTGAGATGACCAAGCCATTTTGGGAGCTTTAAATCACTGTACGTCTAAAAGGTTTAACACAATGATAATATACGGCTGCCCCAGTCAAAGCACATCTCTGTATTTGACTTGTGCTATGCTTGTGTGACAATGTGACAATTAGGCCCTTAAAAAAATGCATCTTCCACCCCAGGTTCAGTTCCAGCCCTTCTCATTTAATTTGTTTTGCAGTTTTTCTCTATATTTTTCTTTTTTCTTTTTGTTAATATTATACATTATAAGAGTAGCATGATTGTCCTTACTGGAACCTGAAAACTACTTTAATTAAAATAGAATAATTCTATTATATGGTATTTATTTCTGTTCAAATATATGGCTGTTTTAAATTATATACATTTCATAATGTAAAAAATCCGAAACCATGTTTGGAGACATTAGAAACTGTTGTGGAGAAGAGGACGATGACAAATTTGGATGCCATCTTAAAAAATCCCGCTCACTTTTAGCCACAGGCTCACTCCACTATGGCGTGCTAAGAAGCGCATCTGGAGGTCTCTTCTGCTATCAGGAAATTCAGTGCTTCCTTCTGACATACTGTAAGTTCATTTTGAAATATCCACACAATATCAATTTATTTGTATTTATTGATTTATTGATTGATTGGCTGTATTTTGTCCTGTGATTATGTATTCTTGTTTTTTAGATTTCTGCTGCTGTATGCATCTAAATTTCCCCATGGAATTAATAACATTTATCTAATCTAATCAAATATCTTTATCCAGTACAGACAGATGGGGGCCAGAGTGTATTCTGAGTACCAGCCAAAAACCAATGCCAGATGTGCCACCACACACCCACACAGGGCTAATTTATCATCACTGGTTAATGTGGCATGTGGAAGAAAATCCCAATGGAATAATGTCAGAACTCTACATAGATGAAGCCCATGATGGAACTGAAACTTTAGATTTAAGAGTGCTATCCACTATACCACCAGAAAAACACAATTAACAACAGAAAGGGCAATATTATGCAGCACTAAAATGTTATCTGTCTGCTCTGAATGTTGACTTTAAACATTTTGAATCACCAAAGGTTGACTTTATATTAAATTCACAAAAGTACAATTAAATTATCCATGCCCCTCACATCATGATAAAAGTATATTCACTTGTCAAAACCAGGCAGTATTTTTCTATAATTTGAAATTTCATGAAGGGGAACTGTTCTGCGCAGTCTTGATCAATTTGACAAAGGCTGAATGTCAAAAGACCAAAAGCAATATGAGGAGTTCAATTTTAAGCATTTTAGCATGACAGCAAATCTGCTATGGCCCATGGAATAGTTCTGTATTGTAAAATGTCAGGGCGAGCACAAAAACATGTAGGAAGTTTCAGCTCTCAATGCACACCACTAATTTTTAACAAAGAGCGAAACACCAGAATTTAATTAAATATGATCACTGCACCTAATGGCTCAGGGGGTTCATAGGGTATATCATATGGCTCTTGCAAAACTGCAACATTTCAGCCTTCTGCATGCTAAAAAGCCATTCACAGAGAAAGACCTTGGAAATCAAAATGAAACTACTGACTCATATACCAGACACAGAGTCCCTAACAACTGTTACAAAATGAGCTTGCTGGACCTTATTGTCTTTTCTCATTTGTAAGAGCTTTACCGTATTATGTTTTGCTGTTGTTGCCAATTGTTTTTTTTATAATTAACAATCATTTTGCTTCTACAGCTTGTCCCCCTACTCCCAGATTTAGAAAAGGAAAATAAAAATTCCAACGTTTAAGTTTACGTTGCTAACTTAACAACTCATAGCTTTAAGCTTTGTCCAAATTACTTGATTTTCTTTTCACCATAGCAGAGTCTTTATTTCAAATATGTTTGTTAGACCTTTCTACCTTCTAGCCTAGAAATATCAATAAACACAGAAAATGTGATTTTTTAAATGATCTGATTCACCAAAATATACCTTTAATACTTTTAATTTTGATGAAGGAGAACATAGCATCTGCATTGCAGACACACTCAGTATCTGTTCTGGCAGTACAATCACAGGTTATTTGCATCTGCTTTGTGTTGTGCACATGCTACTCTTCTTAAGAATGTGATTGTTGTCCTGGTGTGGAGGAAGTGCTGCCCTTGCACCCGGAAGCACTCCAGCCGTACACAGTTCCTGGAGCGGCAGCACTTCCTAGTGTGGCCACAGACCCCTACAGGGTTTTGCTTCCCAGCTCCGTATCCGTGGTCCTTGATGGAAATCAGGGGGCTGCCCTCTTGCGCCCAGAGGAGATATTGCCTCTCTCCCGGTCCTTCCCTGCTCCAGGAATCCCGGTGGGGCAAGGTACCTGGTCGTCTGTCACACTGTACATGATTCATTGTTTTCTGTTATTTGATTGTTTTCTGGTGGTATTACCATTGCCATTTTGTTTTGTTCCTAATGACCTGGAGCATCTTGCCAGTGTATTAGCACATGTATGCATTTGTTTGGGTGTGCGCTTTTCTTCATAATTAAGTTAATTATAAAAGATCAAGATGCATTTTACTGCATATTTGCACTTTGTTACTAAAAGGAAAACATTTGTTAGCACAAGAACAGAAATTTCTTGAGAATTTTCTTTCATTTCATAGGTTCTTCTGTTTTTGGACTGTTAAGACTCTACATTCCTTTTGGATTTGGCTAGTGCATTTGAACTGGTCTGTCCATCTACTCTTTTGTGGGCTCCCTTTTTTAACTCCTCACTGTTTACAAGAAGCTAATGTGGTCTTGCTTTGGATGATTACACAAGTATCCCAAATACAATATTACTGATTACTGGCTGTACAGTTGTGACTGTAAGTGCAATTCCAATGGAAAAATAAGTTGATAAACACCAGAAGCATATTAATTTATATGAAAAGAGTAAAACATAGGCAAAGACTTCAAATAATCTAAAAGAAAAAATAAAACACTTATGGTTTTACATTAATGGCCAGGTTATAGAAAATTCATGTTCTTAAGGATTTCCACCATTTTCAACACTTTAATAAAAACAATCAACTCATCTGTTATCATCAAGAGAGAGTACACATTGTTTTTTTTCCTTCTGCGTCAGTTAAAAAAAAAAGTTTGCAATATAACAGGATGCATTGACTTTTGTTTTGAGCACCTCATTAATTATATACTGTAGTATGCCAATGCCTACATTAATGTAAAAATGTAATCAGTCAAAGATCTAATGTTTTCCCAAAATGTTATGAAAAAAATCTTTAGGGATGCTTTGGGAATTTATGTGCTCATGTATATTAATGATATTTTGATTTTCTTGAAAAATCTAGACAAATACATTAAAAAAGTGAAAGAAGTCCTTTTGGTGCTAAAGGATAACAGTCTGTTTGGGAAATTAGAGAAAAAAGAGTTTCACCATTTGTTGATGCTTTTTTTTGGATAAGTTTTCTTCGAAGGGGATCTGTATGGGCAATAATGAGGCTGAAGCTATTTTAGATTGGACACCTTCCGAAGCCTTAAAGAGGTGCAGTGGTTTTTGAGAATTTCAAATTACAATCAGTGCTTTATTAAAAACTTTAGCATAATAGTTTCTCCGCTAACCTCAATAAGCTAAAAATCTAATCATTTTTTCTTGGACACCAGATGCTCAGTGGGCTTTGGAGAAAATTAAGGTCCTTCTTACCAGCGTAATGATATTGCATCATCCTGATCCTAACTTACAATTTCTTTCAGAAGTGGATGTGTCTAATATCGAGGTAGGTGCCGTCTTATCCAAAGTATCCCCCGATACAGGTAAGAAGCATCCCTGTGCTTATTTTCCCTACAAAGCTTATGTCTGTGGTGCAGAAATATGACATTGGGAACTGAGAATTTAGTGGGGGGATAAATTCCCATTTACAATTTTTAAGGGACCATAAGAATGTGATTTATTTGAAATCTGCCAAAATGCTGAATGCTAAGCAGGTTTGCTGGGCTTTATTTTTTCTCTGGTTTAACATTGTGATAGAAATCAGCTAATGAAATAAAAATGGAAAAGCTGATGCTCTGTCAAGAATTCAAAGTGGATGTTTCCGTGAGTTTACCAGAACCCATATTTTCCGCTTGAAATTTTTAGGGCTAAACATCAAAAGTAAACATCTTTTTCAACAAAATTTGGCTGTTTGCTTGGACAAAATTAAACAAGATGTGCATAGATGGATGCATTTTACTTTAGCAGGGAGAATTGACACTATCATGATGAATATCCTCCCTTAGCTTCTGTTTCTATTTCAAAACATCCCCATATACATTAACAAATCATAGTTTAAGAAATTAGATTCAATCATAAGTTAATTTATTTGGAATTCGAAATATCCACGCATCCAAAGGTCGACCCTAGAACAACCTAAATCAGAAGGTGGCATAGCTCTGCCTAATTTTCAGTTTTATTACTGGGTGGCAAATCTACAAACTATAAAAACCTGGACACTGACACAAATAGATGAACGCACACTTTCCTGGTCTGCAGTACCTCTTTATATTCCTTGCTTTATATACCATACACTATATACAGTATATTGTCATCAATATGCTAAAATTCAGTTGTGCTTCTTTCACTCAGAATATTGAACCAATGTAGGAAGCACTTCAAGTCAGAGAATATTTTATCAGTGACACCTCTACATGATAAACACCGTTTCTCGCCCTCTCAAACTTATTTTTTAACTAGCTGATTACTCAGTTGCTTCGCTCACTGAGTGCAAGGGAAAAAAATAAAATGTAGTATATAAATTATTAAACAGTAAAACATCAACATGTAAGAAGTAAAGATACATTGAGCAGTACTGGAGTGCTTTTGGGTAAAGTACATTTTAAAGGTGCTATAACACAACAGGTATGTAACACTAATAGCAGCTTAAATGTATTTGAATCATCTCTCGGTAGCAGATCCCTTGTGAAAGGCGCCACACGACCGCTGTGGTATAGAAATTACATTTTCTATGCGATCCTGCAAATTTTTGCCTGACAACCTTGCACTAGGTGCCTGTGATTTAAGAGAAAAATTATTCTGAGAAATGTGGATGCTACCCTTCCGTGCTTAACGGACAGAAGGTCCAAGCAATTCTCAAGTCCAAAACTTAACATGAAGAGGTCAGTACATCTTCTTAGATGTAAACCCTCCATTGTCTTAAAAGAATTCATCACAAAAGCAACCTTGAATGTTGTGGGGTTTTAGTGACCTGAACTCACCTTAAGGAACAGTACGTTGTTGTGCAGCGCAATTTACAAAGAGAGTTTTGCTTCGATGGTGCCGATCACACTCATTCGCAAAGATTTCCACTCTACCATGAACTGAGGGGGGCTCGAAGTGTCACAAACAGTGCGAGAAGAGAGGACACCGCCCGAAACTGCGAAACTCTCGACCTGGTGTAGCGGCCCGACATTCCGTGCCTCCCAGCATCCACTTTGTTCTCATGACCCCTCACCGCTGAAGACGATGTCGTCTTCATATTGTTTACAGCTCGGCACAGTTAAAAAGTAGAAAGACGCAAAGCTGTTTTCTTCATCTCTTCTACTATCAAGTACTGCCAATTAAAAGAAAGTTATAATGTGGCAGTTCCCGCGACAGTCACGTGGACGAATAAATAAAACTTCTCTGTCAGAACGTGCCTTGCAGCGGATGGCTCAGCGCTGATGTCCAGAGAGGAGGGCTGGGAGAGGGCGACGTGGGGGCGCACTTCTATGGGATAGATCGCCGTGTTTGTGTTTACTTCTTCTTAATATTAGTAAAATAACTCTGACACAAATAATAACGATTCGTAAAGACGATATAAAAATGGCATCCACAAACGAAGTGATTAATTCCTGTATTATAATATGTTCTGTGGTCATATGTAATTTCCATTTCGCGTGGTCATACGTCATTACCATTGCAAACGCGAAAAGAATTTTATATATATAGACATTTGGAAAATGTATGGGATCAAATCATTTAGAGATTTGTATATATCGTTTTTACTTGTGTACCATGCACCCTTGTGTAAAACATGCACCCTAATTTTTACAAAGAAAATCGTGAAAATCGTTTTGTCCCGGGCACGACGCGCATTGTGATTGTATAGGAAGCATTTAGAGAGAGAGCGAGCGCGAGCGAGAGAGAGAGTGTGAGCAAGTGAGAGAGAGTGTGAGAGTGCGAGCAAGCGAGCGAGAGAGAGAGAGAGCACGAGCAAGCAAGCAAGTGAGCAAGCCCAAGCAGAAGTAAACATTATAGAATTACATTTCCTCGTGTATGATGTGCACCTAATTTTCTAATGTTAATTTTCAGGAAAATATGTGCGCATGGTACACACGTAAATATGGTAAATAACGTCTCTGCATCCTATGAATAATTACACTCTAAATTTGGTTTCCCATCAACACAATTTATCCATTATCTCCAAATTAGAAATTTTGTTAAACAAAATCTGCCCAATTTTGCTCACCTTCCCCCATAAGCTCCAGAGAGAGAAAGTCTTGCCCGGTGTGTTGCCTTCTAGGAGCACAGGTGGGAGACCTCCCTGGAAGGGTGGATAGGCTCTTGGCCAGAGCGGGGATGGATCCAGTTTTCATTGTCCATGTTGGAACAAATGACATACATAAGGGTAGTCTGTCAGTTCTGCGATCCAAATTCAAAGAGTTAGGTGCCAAGCTGAGGAGCAGAACTGACAAGGTAGTCTTCTCCGAAGTTCTGCCTGTGCCACGCGCCAGTCCAGATAAGATTGAGGAGATTAGAAGGCATAACGCGTGGCTCATATCTTGGTGCAGGGTAGAAGGGTATAGGTTTATGGGGCATTGGGTCTCCTTTTGGAGCAGATGGGACCTGTTCAGCCGTGACGGGTTACATCTGAATCGGAGGGCCACCAATGTATTGGGGAGGCGTATGTGTAGGCTAGTCGAGGATTGTTTAAACTAGGGAATGGGGGGGGGGCAGGGAGTTTAGGACAGGCCAGATTTAGATCTATACATGGAAAAACAAACAATGGTGTAGAAATAAAAATGCATAGTAATGTAAATTCTAAGCAAACACGTAAATGTAAGAAGGATTAACACATTAAAAATAGCTTGCCTTAATGCTAGAAGTATCAAAAATATGGTAAGTGAGTTGAAGTTGTATGTAGCAGAGCATAATTATGATATTATAGCAATAAGAGAAACCTGGCGAAATAACAAAGATGGGGATGAGTGTAACATAGAGGGATACACATTTTTTAGGAAAGACATACAGAACAGAAAAAGAGGTGGGGTTGCTGTTTATGCCAAACAGGGTTTAAATGTAAGACCTCTTCAGTTGGATGATAAGCCCCATCTTAGTGAGGACATGTGGCTTCGCCTGGAAAACATTAGGGAAACAGGTCTTATTTTAGGAGTGTGTTATAGACCACCCAATGCAGACAGTAATTTCAACACACATCTTTTTAGTAATATCAAAAAGGCAAGTTTACAGGGAGATATTATAGTCATGGGGGACTTTAATTATCCAAATATTAACTGGGATAACCTTGCAGATGGAGGAGCACAAGAGCAGGAGTTTCTAGAAGTAATCAGTGACTGTTTTTTAACACAGCATGTTAAAACACCAACACGGGGTGAAGTGGATTTAGTATTTTGTAATAATCAGGATAGAATTGAGGGTGTAGAGGTGATTGAACCACTAGGGTCAAGTGACCATAGTGTAATACAATTCTCAGTATTTTGTAAGAGTGCAGATGCAAAGACTAAAATTGTGACGTTGAATTTTGGTAGGGCTACTTTTGAGCAGATGCGACAAAGTCTAAGTAGGATTGACTGGGATAAGCTTTTAAGTTTGGAGACAGTCGAGGAGCAATGGAGCAGGTTTAAAAATGTTTTACATGTAATTCAGGACAGATACATACCTAAATTTGGAATTAATAAGAAACCTAAAAAAAATTCCACAGTGGATTAATAAAGATTTAAAAAAGAAGTTGCAAAGGAAAAAAACTGCTTTATAAGGCGTATAAGAGTAATGAGTGCAAAGTGAATCCTAGAGCGTATGAGAACATGAGGGCAACCATTAAGAAGGATATCAGGGAGGCTAAAAGACAGTTGGAGAGGAATATAGCAGATAAGACGAGAAGACCCTAAGAGATTCTTTCAGTATTTTAGTAGTAAAAGAACAGTCAAGGAGGAGGTCAAGTGCATCAGGAATAGTAAAGGGGAATTAAAAGATACAGACAGTGAAATAGCGGATGCCCTAAACTTACATTTTTCTGAGGTGTTTACAAGTGAGCAAGTGGATAACCTCCCAGAGGTAAACGCGACTAACTAAGGAGGCACTGAGGGATTTGGAAATTGTAGAGGGAGAAGTGCTGCTCAGATTAAATAAGATGAAATCAAACAAATCACCAGGACCAGATAATATTTATCCTCGTGTTCTTAAGGAGGCTAGTGAGTACACATATAAACCTTTGACACATATTTTTAGGAAGTCACTGCGCACTGGAGAGATTACGAAGGACTGGAAAATGGCAAATATCATCCCATTATATAAAAAGGGTGACAGGGCAGATACAAGCAACTATAGGCCAGTAAGCTTAACATGCATCACAGGAAAATTAATGGAAGGAATTATTAAGGATAAGATTGAGCAACACATGGCAAGGACAGGAGTAATTAGGAACAGTCAGCATGGGTTCAGAAGAGGGAGGTCGTGTTTTACTGACATGCTGGAATTCTATGAGGAGGCAACAAAAGGATACAATCAAAGTGGAGCTTATGATATTATTTATCTGGACTTTCAGAAAACATTTGATAAGGTGCCACATGAGAGGTTGGGCATCAAATTAAAAGAAGTGGGAGTTCAGGTTGATGTTTTTAGATGGGTACAGAATTGGCTTAGCCACAGGAAGCAGAGGGTGATGGTGCGAGGAACCTCATCAGAACTGGCTGATGTTAAGTGTGGTGTTCCACAGGGGTCAGTGCTAGGGACGCTGCTATTTTTAATATATATAAATGATTTACATAGGAATATAAGTAACAAGCTGGTTAAGTTTGCAGATGATACCAAGATAGATGGACTAGCAGATAATTTGGAATTTGTTATATCATTCCAGAAGGACTTGGATAGCATACAGAATTGGGCAGATTTGTGGCAGATGACATTTAGTATCAGTAAATGTAAAGTATTACACATAGGAAGTAAAAATGTTAGGTTTGAATACACAATGGGTGGTCGGAAAATCGAGAATACACCTTATGAGAAGGATTTAGGAGTCATAGTGGACTCTAAGCTATTGACTTCCCGACAGTGTTCAGAAGCCATTAAGAAGGCTAACAGAATGTTAGGTTATATAGCACAATGTGTGGAGTACAAGTCCAAGAAGGTTATGCTCAACCTTTATAATGCACTGGTGAGGCCTCATCTTGAGTACTGTGTGCAGTTTTAGTCTCCAGGCTACAAAAAGGACATAGCAGCGCTAGAAAAGGTTCAGAGAAGAGCGACTAGGCTGATTCCAGGGCTACAGGGGTTGAATTATGAGGAAAGATTAAAAGAGCTGAGCCTTTACAGTTTAAGCAAAAGAAGATTAAGAGGTGACATGATTTATTTAAGTGTTTAAAATTATGAAGGGAATTAGTACAGTGGATCGAGACTGCTATTTTAAAATGAGTTCATCAAGAACAGGGGGACACAATTAGAAACTTGTTAAGGGTAAATTTCGCACAAACATTAGGAAGTTTTTCTTTACACAAAGAACGATAGACACTTGGAATAAACTACCAAGGAGTGTGGTAGACAGTAAGACGTTAGGGACTTTCAAAACTCGACTTGATGTTTTTTTGGAAGAAATAAGTGGATAGGACTGGCGAGCTTTGTTGGGCTGAATGGCCTGTTCACGTCTAGAGTGTTCTAATGTTCTAATGTTTTATCTCTATTCCAGAAGAGAGATTGATCAGTCTTGAAGACTCAGACAACATTTCTATAATATTTAAAACCGTTTTAAAGTCCCTTCTTTTTAAAGATCCCAAAGTACAATGGGAAAAGGATTTCTTACTCAACATTTCAAAAAAGGAGTGGACGGCAGCCATGCACAGAAATCATTCTGGACAAACAATTTTAAATACCTATCAGACAGCCTTGGTGTCACAGTCACTCCTAACCCACTAACAGCTATGTTTGGTGTACTCCTAGATAGGCTTAAAGAGGAGAAGGACAAACAAACTGTAATTGTCTTTACTTCACTATTAGCACATAGACTTATCTTGCTCAACTGGAAGAATCCTGACCCAGCTCTCTTAAGTCGGTGGGTAGCTGATGCTATATACTACTTGAAATCGGAAAAAATAAAATTATCTCTTAGAATGATCTGTTCAAATCTTTTTTTTAAAACCTGTCAGAGTCTAATCAATAATATTTTAGAATAACCACTTATTAGGGAGAAAGATTCCTTTCCCTCTATACTACTGTCAAAAGTTTTACTCTGGATGTTGGCCTTTCTCTCTTTCTCATGAGTGGGGTTTGAATTGAATTTAGTTTTGTTAAGTTTGACTTGATTGTATGGAATATTACATGCTTTAAATAAATTCAATAAAAGTTAAAAAAAAAAGAAGAAATTTCTAGGAGTTACCTCTTCGCTTCATCCTGTTGCATTAATTGTCAAAATCAAGGCTGATTCCACTCCGAATGATATACTGTAGATTTACAGTATTGAATCCATGCCCTTCCTGATTTCAGAGAGGTATTGTAGTGAGCTCATGAATTAAACATTTTTGGCCTGTCCTTAGGTTATTATCCCCAAACCAATATCCAGACAGAGTACATTAATCATGAATTGGAAAAGTTCTTGGAATATTCTGTCGGCATTCTTCAGGGGGATTGTACATCACTGTCACTCTTAGTAGAGTCTGTACATAATGTGCCATATCACTGCACTAAGCATGTCTCAGTTTGAATACCAATATAGCTTTAAACCTAACTTGTTCAATATTTTATCATAATCCTCATCTGTCCTGGAGAGGCCGTGTAATTGCTGGCAAATGGTATGTAACAATTTGAAAAAAGTACAGGGGGTCCTCAGGTTACGACACAGTTCCCTTCCTACAACAGTGATGTAACCTGAATTTTGGTGTAAGTCGAAACACACCCTAGCCTAAGTCACTTACCTATCCTAACACATTTCCAAAATCATAATCTAGAACATAAAAACACATCTAAGCCACAGAAAAAGGAAAAGGACATAAATATACTGTACTGTAGTAACAGGAAAAAAAAAAAATGAGTGTAAAAAAATTCCTTACCTTTATTCCTTCTGATCTCTTTACAATGTCTAATTTCACTTCCATCGTGATGGCTTTCCTCTTCTTCGAAGCACTGCCATAAGGGCCAAAAAGTTCGCAAACAAAGAAACACAAACAGAACACTTCCTCTGCACGCAACCAAACTGATTCACCAACTCCCTCACTCATACGCCGCGTTAGGGCCGATTTATACTTCACGCTCAGAACGCGTACGCGCCCGCATCATGGCTGCCATGCGTTCCCAGCGTTCATTTCACGTGTCCTCTGAGCAGGTCCTCAGAAATTAGCGTGACGCGTGCGCAAGTTGCAGTACCAGCAAAAAGTCGGGGGGCACAGTGTGCTAAAAGTTGGAACGTGACGTTAGTGTCTCTTTTTATTATCTACATATGACAGAAAGCATCTATGCAGATCCTACGGAATGAATGCTTCGATGTGGTGAAGTAAAATGCCGACATACAGATGCATTCGTGGTGCTTTTATATTCAAGCGTCGCATATTCCCGATCGTAATGACACGATACATTTTAAAAGTCTCACATACCATTTTTTGTGCCATTTTTTTTTTTATTTTTGCAACTTAACAACAGCAACAAAATGTATAGCGCTGTATTTAAGCCACTGAGAAAAAAATAAAGGACACGGTGAAAACGTGTATTTTGTGATTAAAGTGAAAATTTCGGCTTTAATCTTGAAATGTCCACTTTAACCTCGTAGTTTACTTTATCATTAATGCAGACCATCGTAAACGTCATCCCAGTTTTTAATCGCTACGAGCTTCTTGGACCTGACAGCAGTGGCAAGCAGCAATAGATCACCACACAGAACAAATTAAATGTATGATATTCCAACTCTCTGCACATTTAGAATCTTTGGATTTGTACATGATGCCACTTTCATGATGAAATGCATTAAAGTATGTATGTTACATTTTACATATAATTTCGTTTCAATAATGAATATTGATAATAATTATACACATGGGGGGAATAATTACACACATGGGGGTGTCACGGTGGTGGAGTGATAGCACTGCTGTCTCGCAGGGAGTTATGTTGCTGGTATTTCCTGCTTGTATTCCACACTGTGCTCCGGTTTACTTCCAAAGATATGCAGATTTGGGAATTTGGTACCACTAAAATGACGCTAGTGTATGCGAGTCCTTGTATTCACTTTGCGATGAGCTGAGGCCTCGTCCAGGGATTGTTTCTCACTCGTGCCCAGTGCTTGCTGGAATGGACACATCCCTGGATTGATGGATTTAATCATTTTCAGAGATATTGCGGTAAGGTGTCATCAGAATTTAATGAGTGTTCTAGGCAATTCACAACACAGAGAAGTCGAACATGTTCTCACCGTGATAATATCTCGCACTGCCACCTGGTGGATTCCTCCAGATTTACGTAAAGTAAGCACACAAGTATGAACACTACAACGCTTGCGTAGCAGGAGCGTCCGCTGCAGCATGCGTCGTGTCGCGTGAAGTATAACTCCAGCCTTACTGCATATTCTTCTGTTGCGTGTAACCAAAACTAGTTCGCCCACGTAGTCCATAAGTACGACGCTAACAGTGTAAGCCAAAACACTTACGTCTCCATTTTTTTAAGTTTTTGTGGGAGTGAGTGTTGTAAACTCAAAACATCATATGTCAAGACGTTGTAACCCGAGGACCCCCTGTACTGGTAAAAACTGCAAATTCAACAATGCCCTGGAGTTCAGGGTAGGAAAGAGGTTGTGGCTCTTTGCTCACAACATTAGATTGAAGGTTCTGTTAAGAAAATTGTGTCCTTGGTTTATTAGACCTTATATGGTCTTAAAACGTATTGGTCCAGTGACCTATAAATGTAATTTTACAATTCATACAGTTTCTTCCTTATAGCCAGTGAATTTTAGCACTTTTCAGAAGTCCCTGGTGATCTCAATTCTGGTCCAGTTTTATAAAAGAGAAACTGAATATAAAGTTCATTATATTTTGGACTAGCCTCACAGAGGTCCCAAAGTGGAATAGCTCATGCCTGGAAGCAGCAGCATTGTAGGTGCAAAATATTTTGCAACACGATTCAGATTCTGTGTTTCTCTTTGCATTTTAGTGAGTTAAACTCTTTCATAAATCTTGCTCTTTTTACCAAGTTTTCTAAAGGTGTTGTTACTCTGTTTGTGCTTTAATGAGTAGCAGTTAAGCAATTGTTCGATGTTTTAACCAGCTGCATTACAGATGCAGAGGAAATGCAAAATGTTTTGTGATGCCCTGCTGACGCTGGCTGTTCTGTTTGCTTTTTAGCCTCTTGATGCTAATTTCAACTTTAAAAAGGGTAATGAAGTTAATAGCGGATTTGAGTAGTGATCTGTGGTTGATTTTATTTGACCAGATAAGGCACAGTTACACAAAATGTAGCACACCAACTGGGTCTGTTCCAGAAACAGAGGATAGTTAATCCTGGATGTTAGAATGAATTCCAGCTTGCTTTAGCACGATTTCATGCCAGTGGATTAGCTGGATCCAGAACACCAGATTTCCATCATCTCATAAAATACCAAATAGGTTCATCTGGATTAATGCCCGTTATTGGCAAACTGAGGTGGTTCATTGTATCGTGGTTTGGCAATGCATTGTATCAGTGCATGCTGCCAACCATAGCAAAACTTACAAACCTTATGAGTCGCATGTTGAACAGTTGATTAATCGGGGAGTATAAGTCTGAAAAACAGGGGACAAACTTTATGCTGGCAGATCAAGAGGTAATGGCGGCAGTTCATAAAGATTAATGATGTGTTCGTTTCCGAATTTTCTGATCTCTTGGTTGATGATATGCTCTCTTATTATAAATTACTTATTGTTGGCGATTTTAACATAGATGTTTGTTGTCAACTAAACAGATTTTTAGGACTTTTCTGTTCAACTTCCAGGAGGTAGTTAAGAAATGTAAACTTGATTACTTCTCAGATTAGGTATCCTCTTATTCTAAGAAACCCATGGTTTGTTCATGCGGCTCTTTACCCCCATTCAGAGATGGGGTTAAACAGTGCTGTTCATTCATGTGAGCAGTTTCTTTCTTTCTTTGTCAGCATAATCGAATATATTTACTCTGGCATTGTTCCAATGGGTTATGTGCTTCTTGTTGTTAATCTTGGCATTGTTTTGGAATTTTTTGATGTGGTTTCACATTTTTACAGCTAAAAAGCACTATTGATGCACTTAAACTTACTTTCAGTCCTCTTGATGCCTCTTACTGGAAGCTTTTGATAACTTGGGTCATGCATTGTTGGCTATAATAAATGGTTCTATTAGTAAGGATGTGTTTTAAACATGTGATGGTGTGACCTTGACTTAAAAAGGTTGAGTAAGATCCTGGAGTGTTAGCCAATTTTTGCCTAATTTCTCATTTGTCATTTTTGGCTAAAATATTAAGGAATTATTCATGATCAATTGGTTGATCATCTTAACTCTAATAATTTACATAAGATCTACCAATCTGGCTTTAGCCACTATCATAGGGTTGAGACTTCCCTCCTGAAAATATTTAATGACATTTCTCTTGTTACTGACTCAGGTGGGGCAGCAGTCCTTGTCCTCCTAGTAGATTCTTCAGCAGCTTTTTGACACTATCGATCATGAGATCTTGCTATTGCAGCTTGAGAAATTGGAGTGTGTTTAAATGGGCTACTCTAAACTAGTTCAGATCATATCTTACTGAAATACGCTTTTCAGTGACTTTTAATATGTAGGTTGCAGTTGGTCCAGAATGCTGCTGCCCATTTTTTAGTGGGGGCAAAAAAGTTTGACTCTGATTCTCCAATTTTAGCCTCTTTACACTGGCAACCTGTTAGTTTCATAATTGATTTTAAAATTTTACTTCTGTTTTTTTTAAATCAATACATGGGTATGCTCCCACTTATTTGTCTGAATTGTGTGTTATATATCAGGCATCCAGAGAGCTTAGATCTACGGGTCAGTTGTCTCTTGCTGTCCCTTATACAAGTGCAAAACTAAGGGGGACAGGGCTTTTGCAGCTGCTGCACTTCATCTATGGAATTCAATACCTAGTTACATTAAGGAGTCACCTTCAATTGAATTGTTTAAAATGAGATTGAAGATGCTTTTCTATTCTCTTGCTTTCTGTGTCCTTCAGTGATACTGATGGTTCCTTCCTTATAGTCATTTGTTTGTTTTAATTTACTGCTGGTTTGTATTGTGTTTTTGTTGTATTTTACTGTATTTATTTTATTTAGGTTTATTGTATATTTTATTGTAAATCTCTTTGGCTACAGCATTGCTGATGCTGTCTTAAATGTGCTGCTATAAATAAATTGGCATTGACATTATTGGTACATCTAATAAAAGAGGAGCAGCAGCTGCCAATGAAAGGGAGATGGTATGAAGAAATATGACTGAAAGAATGAATGCGTAAAACATTTAATCAGTGAAATTGGTATAAACTTATAAACTGTCTGGTTAATTGCTGCATTGTGCAAAATGTACCTCTGAAAATATAACTTTACTTTTTGCAAAATTAATGATATCAAAAGCCCCAAATCGAAACTGCACTAATAAGCACATCAGGTATTGGTACCCACTGAAGAGGGGAGCCCTTAGGGGTATTTTCATTAAAGGGCGAGGGACTGAGGTAAGCAGCTTGTACCAACAGTGAGTCTATTATCAGTTTTCAGTTCTCAGAAGTGCCATATTTGATTAAATTTGATAACCCTACCTGCGAATCTATGGAATTCCTTTTTGATGGGAGTTATTTCTGTTTTAAGAGCACAGCCTGTGTATGTTTGTGTGCGCGTGGGTGCAGATGCAGCTTCAAAATTAACTGCACTTTTGTGATCACTGTACCTATATGTGTGGCATTTTCAATCTTTCATTAAAAAAAAGAAAAAACTTGCCCTAAAAATGTAAGCTCAAAGACACAATGTACAATCCCTGAACATGTCACGTTTTATTCCAAAAAAAAAAAAATGTAAAAAATTGTTCTTTTTATTTTTTTGGCATGAAAAATTACAATTTTATTAAATCTCAAAAGTATAATGATGATACAAATAATAATGAATGATGAATAAAAATATGAAATGAACAATAATATCAAAAATAGTAACAGTAATAATACTACTAATTATGTCAAAAAAATATATAATCTCAAAAGGAATCCTTTGTGTGGTGAATCTTAAAGCACAGTGAAAGAGACAATCCAACATCATAGTTGTTTTAATAATAGCATGTTTCTTTTTGGATTTTCTTTCCAGATTTATCAGATTTTGAACAGCACACTGCAGAGGTATGAGATGGATTCTGTTTTTTCTGTTGGAGGTATATAATCAATAAAATGTCTACCAATAAGACGCTCTGGATTGATCCATGATGTGCTGGGTCAACCACGTCTCTTTAGTGGTAGTGCGGACGGTCGATGTGTGGCAATGATTTGTTCTTCAAGCTGGCATGAGATGCGATTTTGCCAGGTTTTTGTATAACACAAGTGCATTCCAAATGCACTGTTCCACCAAATGATGAAATATCTTTTTGTAGTATTTCTTTTGTTGCCTCCACATAACGGGGATAGAAAGTCAATTCTTGATCAGCACAATCTGTCGCCTATCGTGCTATTGTAGTAGGCCACAACACAAGGCTTCATAACCTACTTGTTGACTTTGCCTGTACAGTGACTGTAGCTGCATTTTGTATGGTGCTAAGAAGACTAACATCTTTATTGTCCTTCTATTTCAGAGCAAGCACTTTACCCTTTTGACAAGCTACTAATGCACCTCGCTGTAATTTAGATCTGACAAAGTCTTCAAGCATGCCATGATGGTTATGATGCACTGTTCCATATACGCCAGCCTTTCTTTGCAGCAACATGTCAAATAGTTCTGACAAAGTATAAAAATTGTTCATGGTTACAAAGTAAACTTTATTCAGCAGAGCATCTATCAAAGTCAGCACTAATGACATAGCAATGCTGTACTGATTGTATTTTGGATCAAACATTGTCCCTTTCCCAGTGTACAGAACTGAATTCCAAATGTATCTTCTTTTAGATTCACAATGCTTGTAAAGCTTTATGCCAAATCTTGCTCTTTTTGATGCGATATACTTTATCCATGACAGTCTGCCCTTACAAGCCATAAGACTTTCATCAATGTTGACATCATTCTGAAATGTAACCGCTCTGAAATTGTACTACAATGGCCTGATAAATCTCCCAAATTTTCTTCATTTTGGGTGCTGGATGGGAATTTTCATCAAAGTCTTCTTTGTTGGTAAAGTGCAGATATTTCATAATTAGTAAAAACCTACACTCAGACATAATTTCTCCAAAGAATGGCAGCACTGACAGCACTTTTACAGCCCAAGTGATTCTCGGTTCTAAAGCTTACACAAGACACCTTGTTACAGTTTCCTGAGTGACACTTGGGACTAATGCTTTTAGCACAGTTTTCACAGCCCAAGTAACACTCAGATCTAATGCTAAGGAGGTTAAAGCCTTGGATGTAGAATGACAACATTCATGCAAACACTCTTTTGTGAATGCCAGAATGTCCAGTCATGGCCTAATAACGTTTCTCTGGACCGAATTGCGTGAAAGAGTTATGCCTCTATTTCAATTATTCATTTTGGAAGGGATGCTACCTTTTGTGAAAGCAAATTTAATTGCTTGCAAGCTACTAAGTTTTATTATAATGGCAGGTTATTCATACAGGCGTCTGTCATAAGATAACGTGAAGTGGAACTTGGGTAACTTCGTGTAGGAACGCGTCCATTAGACACAGTAAAGATGACCTTTCCTTCTTTGGGGCCCCTTTTGACATGTACACAAAAAAGAAACGGTTGGCCAAATTGATGAAATACTTAGATGCTGTTTCATAAGTAATGGGGAGGGAAAAAAATGAATATTACAGCCGACTGAAACTGGAAAACTTTGCTTTTCTGCTTTTCAAAGCATGAATCCACATACTCAACTGTGACTGAAAAAAGACTGATTGATTGAACTATTCCTGTCTTCCACGGGAGTTACTTCCACACTTTTCAACATTTTGCCTTTCCTGCTTCTTAAATAGTGCATCTAGTACCAGCATTTCTGATGTGGCATTTATGAACTTCGATTTAATAGTTGGATGCTCTGCTGTGGACTCAAAGCTTTAATCATTCATGTTAAGCCTGTTCTTTTGCAGGTTAGTTTCAGAGCATTGGTTGCTCCAGTAACTAAAATGGATTTTGTAAAATGTTTCCTTCTGAAAAAGGCAAATCCAAACAGCAGGATTAGCAAGTTTTATACATCTTTAGTCTCTTGATTACACAATTCTGGCCTAATCTGTTCCAGAAACATGGGTTTAGTTATATCTAGGCTATTTTCAGGTTTCTGAAATGAAATTAACCCGGTTTCTGTAAATCATGATTTACTGTAATCTGATTTCACACTAATCCTGCTTTTCTGAACAGAATCTTAAAGTTAGCACACATGTGTACTTGCCATTTATTACAACAAACGCCAGGAATATAGCTTAAAATGCCATGTGAAAAATGTATAATCTAACTTGGGGGATAGAATGACCAACTCAGAGTGTATTTTAGCCATTTCACATTCTTGTGTAATATGTTGTTCTTCTTTTAACAAACAATCTTTAACCAAATATCATTATAAACAAATATTCAATTTGTATTGAAAGTTTCATGACAAAGTTGGATTTCCTTGTTTTTGATGAACAGTATAAACAGAGCTTCTGTTTTTTGTGAAATTGAAGTGCATTTTCAGGTCCCAATTTTATATTGTTGTTCTATTTTTATGAACTAGGCTAAGAATCGGATCCTGAAAGTATTTGAAAGGTTTTCATAAAGTATTCAGAATAAGTTACATATTTTAAGTATTCACTCAGAATACAAATCTGAATACATTAAGAACTATATATTCAGTACTCTGTAACTAAATACAGTACTTTGTATTCTGCCAAAATCTACAATTAACAGACCACTTCTGAAAGAATCAGAATTTCACACAAATATTCTTCAGTAATCCTTCTGTGCAGAAAAATCATTGTATTTTATAGATTTAGGTCTGAATCTCTGAAATTTTAATTTCTCTACCACAAACCTTATCTGTGAAATATTGAATTAAGTGCAAAATGCTGTTTTGAAAAAAAAAAAATTTTGTTTTTTTTTTTTTTTTTTTAAATAAGTTATGCTTGTTTTATGGCTTAAGAATTTTTCATGCTCAGAATATTATTTGAATATTATATTCTGAGCTGACGTTATTTGACATAGAAACAACTCCATATCAATTATGCTATACATTTATTATTCTGTCAGTATTTTTTTCTCTCTTCTTATTCCTTCAAAATATCCATGAACTTTTATTTAGAAGGTTAGAAATATGCCTTTTCATTGTCTGGAAGACAGGCAGTTATTGCTTAAATGTTTTTTAAAGAAATATGAAATATTGAATCACCCATTATCTTGTCCAAGTAACAGGTAAGCAAACAGCAAAAGAGAACATGAGAGATGTTCCACCAGGACATTGCTCAAAAGGGAAGTCATTATAGTGGAAAGAGGAATTGAGACTATGTTAGCAGACATCTATTGATCATTCCAACATGGAACACCTTCAGAAGATTAAGAGGGGAAAAAGTGACAACTTTTTATATGGAATAATTGCATTTAAAACAAGGTTATGTGTAATTTTTTCCAAGTCTAAATAATTAAACTATATGATGTTTTAACCTCAAAGTTTTTTTCATTTTATGAGTAAACCTTCATCAAAAGTTATGTGATCTGGATTTAGTACCCACAAATCTATAATGTACAACTAAAATGGTAAATGGTTTACAGAGCAATACAATTGCAGACATATTTCAAATGGATCTTTTCTTTCTAAATTACTTGGAAAAGTAGCTTCCACACAGTTTCACCTCGCACATAGCAATTTATTGGAGAAATTCCTTTCTGACTTTCCCACCACTCACACTAAAGAAACAGCATTAACTTGTGTCGTAAATGATATTTTATTGTTTTCTGATAAAGGAAAAATTAGAGCAATTAGGTGGTTAGATGTAAGGACAACTTTCTACACCACATTCTTTGTATTAACCAATTACAAAATGCACAAACAAAAATACAGATTCATTTAAGCACTCTGTAAACAAAGCAACTTCTTTCTGATTAAGTTTGTAATTATACTTTACCTATGAACTTGTTACATAATTTTGAGCCTGCAGTCAGCAAACAGCACTATGTAAAAATAAATTAACTCGGATGGCATGTTTTGCCACCTGTTTTTTTATTTTTTATTTTATGCAATGTTAAAGAAAGATATATGATACTGTTCACAAACTGAATAGCAATTCAGATATGGTTGTTTAAAGTGTTTTAATTACTCTGAGTTTTACTTTATGCTGTGGAGGCCAATAATGAAAGAATACATAATAAAATGTAAATGGACAGCCACAGTAAGACACTTAAATTCAAATCATAGATTACCTGTATATTGGATGAGTATATATCTAACAGATGTTTAAAATGTGAGACCATGACTGCCAGTATGCATCTTGTATCTAAACAGAATTTGGTTCATGATTTACATAAAACACCTTAACAGCAATGTTTTGGCTAATAATGGATGGGATAGCATTGAACTGTGAAAAATCTAATGTGGTATCCCATCTTACACTTCACATCACGACTCATTTTGCTAAACTGGAGGAATCCTAATCCACCTTCCATAATTCATAAGTTCTGTACTATCACAAATTCAACTTCTCTTTATGAGGGTTACTTCAGAATTTATTTACAAGTTACATGGCTGTGGTAAATACATATTTTAAGAAGAGGGAGGCATACGGGGTGACATACAAGAGTGGAAGAAGATGTACACAGGTTGATTATATCCTATTCAGGATGGTCAGCCTGAAGGAGATTGGAGATTGCAAAGTGCTTGCAGGGGAAAGAGTAATCAGGCTGCATAGGATGACGGTCTGTAGGATGAAGTTGGATATCAAGAAGAGGAGGAAAGTGAGGACAGAGCCAAGGATCAAATGATGGAAGCTGAAAAAGGAAGACTGTAAGTTCCAGTTCAGGGAGGAGGTAAGACAGGCACTGGGTGTCAGTGAAGAGTTACCAGATAACTGGGCAACTACAATACAGCAAAAGTAGTAAGTGTGATAGCAAGAAGGGTGCTTGTTGTGATATCTGGACAGCGAAAGGAGGATAAGGAAAC
This sequence comes from Polypterus bichir lapradei, assembly GCA_026402145.1. Lineage (NCBI taxonomy): Eukaryota > Metazoa > Chordata > Cladistia > Polypteriformes > Polypteridae > Polypterus > Polypterus bichir. Next base: position 10,389,924 of record JANRMT010062831.1, read on the forward strand.
CTGGTGGTGGAAAGGGGAAGTACAATAGAGTACACAGAGGAAAAGGTTGTTGAAGAAGTGGGAAAGTCAGAGAGATGCAGAATGTAGACAGGAGTAAAAGGAGATAGGTGAAGAGACACATAGTGAAGGCTAATGGAAAGGCATATGGTGAGTTATATGAGAGGTTGGATACTAAGGATAGAGAAAAGGACCTGTAACAATTGACTAAACAGGAGGGACTGAGCTGGGGAAGATGTGCAGCAGGTTAGGGTGATAAAGGATAAAGATGGAAACATACTCGCAAGCGAAGAGAGTGGGTTAAGCTGATGGAAAGAGTACTTTGGGAGGCTGATGAATAAAGAGGGTGAGGGACTGAGAAGGTTGGATGATAGGGAGATAGTGAATCAAGAAGTGCAACGGATTAGCAAGAAGGACATATATGAAGATGATGAATAATGTGAAGGCTGTTGGTCCTCATGATTATTACCTGTGGAAGCATGGAGGTGTTTAGGAGAAATGGCAGTGGAGTTTTTAACCAGATTGCTTAATGCAACATTGGAAAGAGAGAGGATGCTTAAAAAGTGGAGACGTGTACTGGTAACTAATTTTAAGACTAAAGGAGATGTGCAGAACTGTATTAACTACAGAGGGATAACTGCATGCCACAGCATGCAGTTATGGGAAAGAGTAGTAGAAGGTAAGTTAAGAAGGGAGGTGATAATTAGTCAGCAGCAGAATGGTTTCTTGCTGGGAAAGAGCACCATAGATGCAATGTTTGCTCTTAGGGTGTTGATGGAGAAGTATAGAGAAGGCCAGAAGGAGCTGCATTGTGTCTTTGTGGACTTATAGAAAGCATATAACAGGGTGCTTATAGAGGGGTTGTGGTACTGTATGAGGAAGTTGGGAGTGGCAGAGAAGTATGTAAGAGTGGTACAGGATGTGCAAGAGGGAAGTGTTAACAGTGGTGAGGTCTGTGGTTGGAGTGACGGATGCATTCAAGGTAGAGGTGGGATTACATCAGGAATCAGCTCTGAGCCCTTTCTTATTTGCAATGGTGATGGACATGTTGAGAAATTAGTTTAGACAGGAGCCCTCATGGACTATGGTGTTTGCGGATTACACTTTGATCTGTAGCCAGATCAGGGTGCAGATTGAGGAGACCCTTGAGAGGTGGAGATATGCTCTGGAGAGGAGAGAAATGAAGGTCAGTAGGAACAGGAATATGTATGTGAGTGAGAAGGAGGTCAGTGGAATGGTAAGAATGCAGGGAGTAGAGTTGGCGAAGGTGGAAGTGAGTGGAGGCATGGTGGATTGGATGGGGAACAGTGTCAGGAGTGATTTGTGACAGCAGGGTACCAGCAAGAGTGAAAGGGAAGGTCTACAGCAGAGTATTTTGACCAGCTATGTTATATGGTTTGGAGATGGTGGCACTGACCAAAAAACAGGAGACAGAGCTGGAGTTGGCAGAGGTAAAGATGTTAAGATTTGGTTTTGGGGTGACAAGGATGGACAAGATTAGAAATTAGTACATTATAGGGTCAGCACAGGTTGGAAGGTTGGGAGACAAAATCAGAGAGGTAAGATCTGTGTTGGTTTGGACATGTGCAGAGGAGAGATGCTGGGTATATTGTTAAGGATGGAGCTGCCAAGTAAGAGCAAAAGAGTAAGGCCTAAAATAAGGTTTATGGATGTGGTGAGAAAGGACATGAAGGTGGTGAGTATAATAGAACTAGATGCAGTGGAGAGGAAGATATGGAAAAAGATGATCCACTGTGTTGATCCCCTGATGGGAGCTGCTAAAAGAAGAAAAATGCTATGCATGACCTGAACCTTTTTATTTTATATCCTAGTTTATTCTATATGAAGAACCACATTATACTGGGGCTTTGCTGTCATATAGCTGTGTCAGTTGCAATTTATTGGCATTGACTGGTTTTTATGCACTGTCGTTTAAACATATTATAGTATTTTCACTTTATTAATCAAATTGTGTTGTGTTGTTATGTTTTCGTCTGCAAATAAAATATAAAACAAATAATTAGAGTTGTGCAGCAATGGATAGTTGCTGTAAAGAAGTTATGAGCTTCGCAGCTACATTAAATAATCATACTAATAGAACTTGATTGAGCCAAAAATTCAGTAAGTGTGAATGAACCTCATTTGCTTATTTTTGAGCTAAAGCCATCTTTCTTTGTGTAATAGCTTTTATTTTATTATTAACTTGTTTACATCTTCCATAAGCCTCAACTACTAAGAGCAGTGAACACTAGCACTATAAGAATATTAATTTATAAACAAATTCAGAGTAGAATTTCATACTGTAGAAAACTATAAACTGATATACATTACAAAATTTAGAACAGCATACAATAGATCAGACCATTTTACATTTTAGTATTTTGATCTATTTTTAGTTTTTGATCTACATTGTTATATACTGCTCAAACAAATTAAAGGAACACTTTTTAATCAGAGTATAGCATCAACACAATGAAACTTCTGGGATATTGATCTGTTAAGTTAAGTAGCAGAGTGGGTTGTTAATCAGTTTCAGCTGCTTTGATGTTAATGAAATTAACAACAGGTGCACTAGAGGGACAACAATTAGATGACCCCAAAACAGAAATGGTTTAAGAGGTGGAGGCCACTGACATTTTTCCCTCCTCATCTTTTCTAACTGTTTTGTCACTAGTTTTGCATTTGGCTATGGTCAGTGTCACAACTGGTAGCCTGAGGTGATACCTGGATCATACAGAGGTTGCACAGGTAGTCCAACTTCTCCAGGATGGCACATCAATACGTGCCATTGCCAGAAGGTTTGCTGTGTCTCCCAGCACACCCTCAAGGGCATGGAGGAGATTCCAGGAGACAGGCAGTTACTCTAGGAGAGCTGGGCAGAGCCGTAGAAGGTCAGCAGGACCGGAATCTGCTCCTTTGGGCAAGGAGGAACATGATGAGCACTGCCAGAGCCCTACAAGATTACCGCCAGCAGGCCACTGGTGTGAATGTCTCTGACCAAACAATCAGAAACAGACTTCAGGAGGGTGGCCTGAGGGCCCGACCCTATGCTCACTGCCCGGCACATTGGTGCTCAATTGGCATTTGCCATAGAATACCAGAATTGGCAGGTCCACCACTTGTGCCCTATGCTTTTCACAGATCAAAGCAGGTTCACCCTGAGCACATGTGACAGATATAAAAGGGTTTGGAGAAGCCGTGGAGAACATTACGCTGCCTGTAACATCGTTCAGCATGACCGGCTTAGTGGTGGGTCAGTGATGGTCTGGGAAGGCATATCTATGGAGGGACACACAGACCTCTATAGGCTAGACAATGCCACCTTGACTGTCATTAGGTATCGGGATGAAATCCTTGAACCCTTTGTCAGACCCTATGCTGGTGGGTCCTGGGTTCCTCCTGGTGCATGACAATGCCCAGCCTCATGTGGCGAGAGAATGCAGGCAGTTCCTGGAGGATGAAGGAACTGATACCATTGACTGGCCCCCACGCTCACCTGACCTAAATCCAATAGAACATCTCTGGGACATTATGTTTCGGTCCATCCAACGCCACCAGATTGCACCTCAGACTGTCCAGGAGCTCAGCGATGCCCTGGTCAAGATCTGGGAGGAGATCCCCCAGTACAGAATCTATCATCTCATTAGGAGCATGCCCAGATGTTGTCAGGCTTGCATACAAGCATGTGGGGGCATTACAAACTATTGAGTGCGATTTTGAGTGGCTGCAATGAAATTTCAGCAAAGTGGACTAGCAAGCCGCATCATTTTTTCACTTTGATTTTTGGGGTGTCTTTGAATTCAGCACTCTGTAGGTTGATAATTTTCATTTCCAACAAACGATGTGGCATCCTTTCGTTCCTAACATATTACCCAGTCCATATCAGTATAGATATCCAGCATGATTTTTTTCCCATTGAGATCTGATGTGTTTTCAAAGTGTTCCTTTAATTGTTTTGAGCAGTTTATGTATTAAAACATGACTATTGTTGGTGAGAAAAAAAATGATTTGGTTGCTTCATTTGGCCACAACATTCATAACCCTGGCAGTGGTTAGTGCTGCTGCTGACACAGGTTCCTGGGTTCAAAGAAGTTGTGCAGTATGCATATTAGTCCTATGTCTGCATGTTCTTCCTGTCACATTCCAGAGATGTGTGTGATAGATATTGCCCAATTTATTTTAAACCAAAAAGACCAGGGCACATTAAATTTATTGTTAACACTTTATTTTGGTACTGCACAAATGCTTCTATTTCTCATTTACTCTTGTGTAACAAAACCTTAATAAAGGACTTCTTTTGGTATTCATATAACTTATTAATCATCAGTAGATAGGTTCTTCATCTCTGTGCAATGTGGCATATTGACATGATGGTAAAATGAATTGTTAGTATGAAGGATTCACAAGTCCTATACTAAATATGCAATATTAAAAGAAATGTCTCAGTTAAGATATCTCTGGCCACGCCAAAGTGAAGTTTTGTTAAATAGTGACATTGCAGAGATAAGTAAATGCTTTATCAGTGCTTTTAGGTGTTATGACGACCCAAAGAAGTGTGTGTTAAGGTCTTGCTACATAAGAATAAATGAGTAATTGATGCATTTTTTTCAGTACCTAAAATGTTACCAAATTATTATAAGTGTACAAAATAAAGTAAGGGCTCACTTTGGCCAGCATAGTTGTTCACTAGTGCAGTAGTTCTTCTGCAAAAAGTTGTTAAAACAATTGAATCAAATTGCTATTATTCATTTTTGAAAAGTTCCTGGATGTTCCTATTATAATTAATCTCAAAGCATTTTAATAATGGATAAAAGAGCTGTACAATAAAATTTTACTCTAAATGAAAAGCTGATTCATTTGTGAGTAATTTAATAAATAACTACATCTGTCTCCAACTGTTTAAGGTCTACATGAAGCTATTATTTTATTTTCATTGGGCTGATTCCCAAATACTCCAGAATTCTTGGATTTCCAAAGGTGCATGAGCAGACACTCTCACATATATTGTTTTATGCTGTAAAGACTGTTTAAGGTAAAGTACCAGTGACCAAATTAATGTTAAGTCTCACAAGTGTTTATTAGAAGATAGTTGTCTGCTTCACTTTCCCTACATTGAATTATTATTGAAAATCTTTTGCAGAATTGTCTTATAGTAATAAACCTCCAAAGCTCTGATGATGCCCAAGTCTATTGGTTGCAGGATGGCAGTGCAGTTGGGTAACCAATAGTCCAATTGTACATTATCCAACAGAGGAAGAAGATTGTGAGCTGTGCAGTTGTCATTAGGAGGCAACATTTTTCACTTTTGTTTATTCTTGTCCTTGACAAGTTGCATCAAGCAATCACTAAAGATATTGTGTACCATTTAAAGTCTGAAAAATTGAAAGTACTGCTTTTGAGATGGAGTTAGGTGACACGGTGGACTCTTCACTATTAACTTTCAGGCAGTGTTTAGAAGCCATTAAGAAGGCTAACAGAATGTTAGGCTATATAGCATGATGAGTAGAGTATAAGTCAAAGGAGGTTATGCTCAATCTTTATAGCCAGACACACTTAAGCAAAAGCACAGAATAACTAGAAAGTAAATGAAAAACAAAAGCCGCAAACAAGAGCAAAAATCTTCAGAAACATGGAAAAGATCATCATGATGATGTCATAAAGGAAATCCACAGAAAGTTTACAAAAAAGCTTATGAGGCATCATCTACAACACAAAAATCATTCTTAACAGTACATGAACTCTGTATGGAGATGTTCTTCCGAAACAACTTGCAGTACATGTACATTTACAGTCACAAACACTAACCAATTAAAACTCTATTATGTCCAATTCTGTTAAATTTTAATATATGTGTATACAGTGTTTGAGATAAAATCTCAATGTAATATGCATTATAATGTAAAGTGTAGATGTTTCATTATATTTTGTGTTTTTTAATAGCGTATTCCTTTTGGTAAAAGTAGTTAGTACGGAGTACAGTGAAATTCCTACCAACCAACACATCACCACTTTCAGGCAGGCAGCGTGGTTAAGGCTTTGGACTTCAAACCCTAAGGTTGTGGGTTCAAATCCTTCTACTGACACTGTGTGGCCATAACTAAGTTATTTCACTTACTTGTGCTCTACTTGGAAAAACAAAAGTAATGTAACCAATTGTATCTGAAATGTTAGATAAAGGCATTATAAAAAATAAGTAAATGTAATGTTAGTTGTAACATGAGTATATTAAAATACATAGCTTCATTTATTGAATAGAAAACACAAATCAGATTACCTAAAGTACTGCTCACACTTGTTCTCATTTGCTGAAATAATGTGAAAAAAGACCTGAGAAAAACATTTGCTTTGCTGGTAAACTCAATTTTTACAGCTATATTCATTATTATGTTTCAAGAAAAGAGTCATTGCATTCATCATTTGATGATGATCATGATTTTAAAAAATCAAACCTTTAGAATATTTAATATTATTTCAGAGTTAGAGTACATGTTTTGCTTTGAGTGATGGAGTATACAAACTGTTAAGAATGAAACAAGTTTCATAAAAGCTGGCACCTCAGCATCCCACATGACTTTGTGTATGTGCTGCTGATGAACAATAATCCTCTTTAATAAAACCCCTGTGTGCGTCCAGGTGTCCATGTGTGTCTTCTGGTGAAGTGCGCATGCGCGGGGCCACACGGCACATGTTCAGTCTCTTCCTGTGCATTCCCTGTGTGTGCAGAGAGAGAGACAGAGACACACAGGTGCGTGCGTGTGTGCGTGCGCGCGCGAGACAGACACACACACAGGCGCACGTGAGACAGACAGACAGACACACACACAGGCGCGCGCAAGACAGACACACACACACACAAAGGCGCGAGAGACACACACACAGACAGGCACAGAGGCGCACGCTTAAGAGAGACACACACGCAAGAGGGATGTACACACACACAGGTGCGCGCGTGCATTGTGGCAATGTTACTTTTCTTGGTTGTTTATTAAATTACAGATTTTTCAAATGTTCTTTTTTTCCCTGTGCTTATAACTCATTAAAAAAAAGTGTTTTTAACGAGCGCGTCTTAAGGCTACAGAGCGAACTCTTGCAGTGTTAGTTTTCTCTGTTGTTCAAGGTTTTCTTAGTGTTATTCAATGTTTTTACATTTAGTTTACTATTACGCTGTGCATTCAATGGTTTAATTAACTATATTTGTGCTTAAAAACTTAAAAAAATATATATTTACATACAGTTCATACAGTCTGAAACGGATTAATTGTATTTACATACAATCCTATGGGGTGAAATTACTTCGGTTCACAAACAAATCGGATTACAACCAGAGTTTTGGAATGAATTATGGTTGTGAACCGAGGTTCCACTGTATTACTGTCAGACAAAATTACAGGCATTTTACGGAAATACAAACCAGTATTACTGAGAGAGAAAATTAAAGGCACACAATACAGTGACGTATATTACAGCCACATACAAGGTCCCTTGCCATTTAATATAGACTGTTCCTACTAATGATTATGCATTACTGTTCTAGCGCCCGTTATTGTAACGAGCTTAATGTCTAGTTAATAAATAAGTACCTTGATTAAAGTAAAGGAAGCAGCAGCTTCAACTGCAGCTTCAACTCAAAAAATGGGATTCAACAAAAGCCTGACACGCAGAAATGATTCCACAGACAAAACATCTTCGTTTTTAAAAGTTTAGTTAAACTTGAATTTTTCTTTTATATAGTGCAGACAGACGTCTTCGCTGAGGATATTAGCGCCTTTTGGGGAGTGTCGCGGTGAATCTCATGTAGACTGGAGAGACAGCCTTACCATTGACCGGCCGGGATGGCATTGTCGGTCCTCCACTCCTGCATGCATTTCCCGCGACCTCATTAACACTAAAACGTGCTAAAGAAAGTGCGAAGCGCCTTAATATTAGTTTACCGCGGTTTAGCATAGGGATCCCGTGTTCATAGTTGTCTGAGCTGTAGCTCAGGGGAAGGAGGAAAAAAATTAGAAAGTGCTTACTTTCACTTAAGGCATGAAGTGCAGTCCGCGTCTGAAAAGCCGGCAGAGCTATGCGCGCGCGCGCCGGCTGCTCGACTTTTTATAGTAATTATGTGGGATAGTAGACGCCACTTTTCGCAAACGTGTTCACGTCATCACGTACCCCGGGAGGGATGATGTACGGCGGTTTAATTGGTCAGTGTAGAGGCGCCGAATATAAAGGAATCATGGCCTCTAGAGTAGGTTCTTTCTGACTAGTTCGTCTTGGAGGAAGGTACTTGGTAGATCTGCGTTTTGGAAGTTACCAAGCATTATGGCTTGTACTTTGGTTTTGTAAATATTTTTTCATATATACTCAGCAAAAAAAGAAACGTCCCCTGACTTTCAACTGTTTTTACTTTCAGTAGACTTAATGTGTAAATATTTGTATGAACACTAAAAGAGTCAACACCATAAGACATAAACTAAAAATGTTTCACAATGTGTCCCTGAATGAAGGGAGGCTCAAAATCAAAAGTACCAGTCAGTATCTGGTGTGGCCACCAGCTGCTTGAAGTACTGCTGTGCATCTCCTCCTCATGGACTGGACCAGATTTGTCAGTTCATGCTGTGAGATGTTACCCCACTCTTCCACCAAGGCACCTGCAAGTTCCTGGACATTTCTGGGGGGAATGGCCCTAGCCCTCACCCTGCGATCCAACAGGTCCCAGACGTGCTCAATGGGATTGAGATCTGGGCTCTTCGCTGGCCATGGCAGAACACTGACATTGCTGTCATGCAGAAACTCACGCACTTTTTGCCACTCCTGTCTGGTCCAGCGAAGGTGGGTTTGTGCCCATAGGCGGCGTTGTTGCTGGTGATGTCTGGTAAGGACCTGCCTTACAACAGGCCTGCAAGCCCTCAGTCCAGCCTCTCTCAGCCTATTGCGGACAGTCTGAGCACTGATGGAGGGATTGTGTGTTCCTGGTGTGACTCGGGCAGTTGTTGTGGCCATCCTGTACCTGTCACGCAGGTGTGATATTCGGATGTACCGATCCTGTGCAGGTGTTGTTACATGTGGTCTTCCACTGCGAGGATGATCAGCTGTCCTTCCTGTCTCCCTGTAGCGCTGTCTTAGGCGTCTCACAGTGCGGACATGGCAATTTATTGCCCTAGCCACATCAGCAGTCCTCATGCCTCCCTGCAGCATGCCTAATGCATGTTCACGCAGATGAGCAGGGACCCTGGGCATCTTTCTTTGGGTGTTTTTCACAGTCGGTAGACAAGTCTCTTTAGTGTCCTGCGTTTTTAGAACTGTGACCTTAAATGCCTACTTTCTGTAAGCTGTTAAGGTCTTAACGACCATTCCACAGGTGCATGTTAATTAATTGATTATGGTTAATTGAACATGCATGGAAAACATTGTTTAAACAATTTACAATGAAGATCTGTAAAGTTATTTGGATTTTTAAAACATTATTGTTGAAATACACAGTCCTGAAAAAGGGACGTTTCTTTTTTTGCTGAGTATATATATATATATATATATATATA
>JANRMT010062831.1:10399547-10434806 GCA_026402145.1 Polypterus bichir lapradei
CGTTTCTTTTTTTGCTGAGTATATATATATATATATATATATATCTCAATTAACTTTGGTGGAGGTATTTATTGGGTTGTGGTTAGTGGTGCACTGTTTATTTTTGTATATACTGTACACTTGTTCTGTATTTTTGAATATTTTTGGGTGAATCCTGTATTATACACTGTTTGGAGGAGCAGCTTCCTGACTTGGATCATTGTGGAGGAAAACAGCTTCACATTTTGCTTTTGTGTATATATTTGGATTTCACTAGTTTGTGTGCAGTATTCTTTTTCATTTGGGACTTTCAGGAAACATACTGTATATAGTCATTTCTGGGCTACATTTAATTACTGTTTTTGTGTGTCCTTTACGGTATTGGACTGTGTATTAATATACATAAATTCCGCAGGACATTATTTTTGATTTTTCTTTAAGTGCACCTGTAAATAAAAACCTCACTTTATTTTTCAAAAAACCCAACCCTTTTTGTATCCGTGTCTCCCTGTCTTGCACCATCATCCTGGTCATGCTCGGTCCCACATACTAGACACCTAGAGTGTAGGCTGGTGGTTCCAATTCCCACTACACGGGGTGTCACATTTTCAAAGTAAAACAGTTCACACAAAAAAGAAAATTAAAATAGCAAAAAAAAGAAAAATTAATGTTAAGAAAAGTTCAGTTCTGGGCTTAATCTTGTTATATCTCAAATTGTTACCATTTACTTAACATTTCTGAACCATTTCAAAATGTTTCTAAACCATTTCTAATCGGTCAGAAAACTGTATGCTTATCCCATTTCTAACTTGAAAATGGATCTTTCAAGTCCTTCTTTACTAGGACTCGTTCTTACCACAACTAAGCTTATCACACTGTTTCTCAGTTATAGTAAGAAGGTTCTATCTCTTACTAACTTATAGGGGGAAAAGACTGTACCATAAGTTATAACTATGAAAGAAATTTATATTCTATTCAAATTAAGCAAACATTAATATGAGTTTAACTCAAAACTTTAACTTTCTAAGATTGGCTCTTACACTGCCTACTGTGAAACCTCACAATGTCCTGTTGGAGATGTGAAAGGTGCTGAATGGCTGAAAAGTACACAGAACACTAAAATAAGTGGTGTCTAAAATCAAAGGATACATTTTAAGTTGCTGGGTATATCTTTTTAATTCAGTAGTTCATTGTTTAAAATTTTGTATTTTTTATCTAGTTGTGTTTCTGTTGTTTAAACCATAGTAGTAGACACAGTGTTAAGCTGTGTTCTGAGATTTTTCATATATTGAAGACAGATTTTCCATGTTCAAGCATAGGGGTGTTCATATGTGCACTTGGCACCAGGACACTCTAGGTCTCAGTTCAATGATCGACTTTGTGGTTGTGTCGTCGGACTTGCGGCCACATGTCTTGCACAGTTGGGTGAAGAGAGGGTTGGAGCTGTCAACTGATCACCACCTGGTGGTGAGTTGGCTTCGATGGTGGTGGAGGATGCCGGTCAGGCCTGGTAGGCCCAAACATATTGTGAGGTTCTGCTGGGAGCGTCTGGCAGAGTCCCCTGTCAGAAGTAGCTTCAACTCCCATCTCTGGCAGAACTTCGACCATGTCCCGAGGGAGGTGGGAGGCATTGAGTCTGAATGGGCTATGTTCCGTGCCTCTATTGTTGAGGCGGCTGACCGGAGCTATGGCCATAAGGTGGTTGGTGCCTGTTGTGGCGGCAATCCCCGAACCCGTTGGTGGACACTGGCAGTGAGGAATGCCGTCAACCTGAAGAAGGAGTCCTACAGGACCCTTTTGTCCTGTGGGACTCTGGAGGCAGCTAATAGGCACCGGCAGGCCAAGCGGAATGCGGCTTTGGTGGTTGCTGAGGCAAAAACACAGGTGTGGGAGGAGTTTGGGGAGGCCATGGAGAACGACTTTCAGACAGCTTTGAGGAGATTCTGGTCCACCATCTGGCGTCTCAGGAGGGGGAAGCAGTGCAGTGTCAACTCTGTATATGGTGGGGATGGTGCGCTGCTGACTTCGACTCGGGACGTTGTGGGTCGGTGGGGTACTTCAAAGACCTCCTCAATCCCACTAACATGCCTTCCAATGATAAAGCAGAGCCTGGGGACTCGGAGGTGGGCTCCCCCATCTCTGGGACTGAGGTCACCAAGGTGGTCAAAAAACTCCTTGGTGGCAGGGCCCCGGGGGTGGATGAGATACGCTCGGAGTTCCTCAAAGCTCTGGATGTTGTAGGACTATCTTGGTTGACACGCCTCTGCAACATCGCATGGACATCGGGGACAGTGCCTCTGGACTGGCAGACCGGGGTGGTGGTCCCCCTCTTTAAGAATGGGGACCGGAGGGTATTTTCCAACTACAGAGGGATCACACTCCTCAGCCTCCCTGGAAAAGTCTATTCAGGGGTCCTGGAGAGGAGGGTCCGTCAGATAGTCGAACCTCAGATTCAGGAGGAACAGTGTGGTTTTCATCCTGGATGTGGAACAGCGGACCAGCTCTACCCCCTTAACAGGGTCCTGGAGGGTGTATGGGAGTTTGCCCAACCAGTCTACATGTGTTTTGTTGACTTGGAAAAGGAGTTCAACCGTGTCCCTCGGGGAATCCTGTGGTGGGTGCTCCGGGAGTATGGGGCTTGGTCCACATTGCCGGCAGTAAGTCGAACCCATTTCCAGTGAGAGTTGGACTCCCCAAGGGCTGCCCTTTGTCACTGATTCTATTCATAACTTTTATGGACAGAATTTCTAGGCACAGCCAGGGCGTTGAGGGGGTCTGGTTTGGTGGACTCAGATTGGGTCACTGGTTTTTGCAGATGATGTTGTCCTGTTTGCTTCATCAGACCGTGATCTTCAGCTCTCTCTGGATTGGTTTGCAGCTGAGTTTGAAGTGTTTGGAATGGGAATCAGCACCTCCAAATCCGAGACCATGGTCCTCAGCCAAAAAAGGGTGGAGTGCCCTCTCAGGGTTGGGGAAGAGATCCTGCCCCAAGTGGAGGAGTTCAAGTATCTTGGGGTCTTGTTCACGAGTGAGGGAAGAATGGAGCGTGAGATCGACAGGTGGATCAGTGCAGTGTCCGCAGTGATGCGGGCTCTGCATCGGTCTGTCGTGGTGAAAAAGGAGCTAAGCCGTAAGGCAAAGCTCTCAGTTTATCAGTCGATGTATGTTCCTACCCTCACCTTTGGTCATGAGCTATGGGTAGTGACCGAAAGAACGAGATCGCGAATACAAGCGGCTGAAATGAGTTTCCTCCGCAGGGTGTCTGGGCTTTGTGACGATGCGGGTTTGTTGCATGCTCCCATCTTCTGTCTGGGAGCCCTTGAACCCGTCACCATCAGTAATGTTACCGATGAGCTTAGCAGTGAGGCAACAACATAGCAAGGGGATGGTGAAAAAGTGCACAGTGCTTTTATTAAAACAAACAACAAAACAAGATGTTCAAATTAAAAAAGTGCAGTGTCCAAAGTTCCAATAAATAATCCATAAAAACAGTAGTGAAACGTGGAGGTTAAAATCAATAAATAGAAAAAGTCTTAAAAACAACAATGTTAAAATACTGCAGGAAAACAGTCTCCTTTAAAAACCAAAACACAACACAAAGCCCGGTGTCTTCTTTTTACTTGTGGCTCTCCTGCTTCTACCATGTGGGCTTCTCAACAGGGGAGTCGCCCTACATGCAGCTGACCTCTCTGCCTATTTCAGCTGATTGGATCGCCTCACCGACCCCTGGCTCTGGTAGGCTGCTCCAGACAGCGACTTGGGATTTCCCAACGATCAGAGCTCTCACGCTGGGGACACCATGTCCCAAGTCCTGACTCCCGCAGCCTTCCGCGGAGAGTCATCTGCCTTCCGGTCACTAAGTTTAAAAATATATTTAAAAAACTGTATTCTGTACATATGACAATAATAACTCTTTAAATCTATAAAAAAGCAATATTTTACTTAATGTTTTTGTTTTGTTTATTGTTATTGGCTTGTAATAAATCTCTTCAAAAATTCATATTGTTTAATCATCCTATCTGCACCTTTTTAGGTTAACATTATTGACATTTAGCTGTAATACTGCATACTGTTATTTTTATACATTTTATTTCATTGTGCCTTTCAGATTACTCAAGGTTGTTTTACAGAAGCATAAAAAAACAAACCAAATACAGTTTTAAATACCATATAAATAATATAATACAACACAAAAATACAATAGGAATAACAGGAAGTAGTTTTAAACATACAGCAAGCAAGTTTAAAAATATATTTAAAAAATTTTTTAAAGAATAAAATCTACCATGAAGACCTAATATGTAGGGGAAGTAAATTCCAAAGCTCAAGTGCAGCATAGTTAAAAGATTTCCTTTCAACTGTGGAATACTGGAAAGAAAGAACTGCAAGATGTCCAGAATCAGAAGAACAGAGTGAAAAAGAAGGTATGTAATCCTTAAGACAGCTTGATCATGCAGGGCTTTGTATGCAAGTAAAAGAATCTCATATTTGAGCCACCATCACCATTGTAATGGTTCAGCTTTACTTTGTTCTAAAACTGGCTTTAAAGCTTTTCATTTGCCATTGTGTTTTTGGTTGAAATCTCTGCCCCACTCATAAATATTGATAAGTTTTTCCATAGACTTACCATAAGGTGGCAGAACACAGACATATTCACAATATTTTGCAGGCTGATGTTATTTCATCCATTAGATGACAGCAGAATACTGTCCAGAGAGTTATCCTGGCATAACACTTTAAAACAGATCATTACACCTCACACCAAGTCTGCCTTGAGCTTAACTCTAATTACAATAGAATTTTGAGCCTGAGTCACACTCAGGATTGACACGAAGGAGGTTAATATTTAACAGGTTCAAGCAGTTTTATCTCTTTTCCTTTCTTCCTTTGAGCCAACATAGAAAATGAAAGAAAACTTACAAAGTATCAGTCATATGTCTTCTACTGAAGTGTACAATATCAAGAGAAAATTTCTGACTTATACTATCTCTAAACATTCCAAAATTAGGTTATTTTAGTTGGCCAACTCTCATCTCTCCTTACTTTTATTACATCTGTGGAGAGGTCAGAGATGCAGTGTCCGATTTCAGCAGTGAAGCAGCTACAAGTTGTTGGTGTTTGTCATGGTGAACATGCTAAGACCTCTTTATAGACACCAACAGTAATTTAAGCTATTAAGTTTAAGAAAGAAGACTTTCAATATTAGCAGGAGATTTTCCAGGTTTGAAAGAGATGCGTCTTCAGGACAAAAAAGTTTGAGACCGTGCAGAGTGGTTTAAAAGATGCAGGGCAGACTACAGGTATACTGGGGGAATTAGAAGTCTCAGCAGACATACTGAGCATCTGGGAAATCCCCAAGAGGGGTTGCAAGACGTTCCTGAGGATAGAGTAGCCTGCTTAGCTTAGCTCAGCATGTCACCGCTGTGAAACTCATCAAAATAAGTGGAGTGAAAAATAATTATGGTGAATTCTTTTTTAACCCTGGTCTCTAGTAGCTATGGAATTTTAATGCTTCATGAATTACTTAAAAGCAAATTTCTTGTATCAAATAATAACATCACAAAAATACACAAGTGATTTTGCAACTGTCATATTAAACAAGTAGATAATTTAACATTAAAACTGTTGAATAGACGACATTTCCATAACTCTTCCCTGAAGCTCATATACGTTGTAATTGACTTTTCAAGGTTACTGCAAATTTGACTTCGTCCTTTGCTGAAATTGATTTGATAAATTCAGTTTCTCTTTTCCTATGCTTAGTGCATATCTGCTTATAGTAAATTGTCTAAATCATTAATCTATTTTTGATTTTATTTTAGGGAACCGGCAGGCAGCAGCTCTTTTCACTCCACTCATGAATCGTGTTCATAAATCAAATTTGTGTTACATACTGTATGTCGGAACATGCTTCCCTCATCTTGCAGCCAATCATCAATTTCCAAAAATCAAGTGGAACCAAGCTGAATTCTGGTAGCAAGAAAAGGAGCCTATGTAGGGTGCTAGTCCATCACAGGGCAAACTCACAAAAATGAAAACAATGATAGCATTATAAATAAAATCGATCCCTTAGCATTAAATGTTAAGAATTTAGGTGTACTTATAAACTCTGAGCTAAACTTTAAATTGCATGTTAACCAGATCACCACTATTTCTTCACTTATGGAACACTGCAAAAGTTACACCACTTATAACAAAAGATGCTAAGAAATTAATGCACATTTTTGTAGGTAGTTGACTAGATTCTTTAAAGGACTCCTAAAGGGACTACCTTAGAATGGCATCAATTAGAGTCTTATCCAGAAAAAGAAAATCTGAACACATCTCACCAGTTTCAGCATCATTACCCTTATCCTGTAGAACTGACTTTAAAATACTACTAATGGTATAGAAAGCTTTAAATCATCTTGCTCCTTCCTTTGCTTTGGAGTATCTGTACTCCTACATTTCAATTTGAAAACCTTTACCTCCCGCTAGTGCTTATTATTCCCAAGAGCTAAACATAAAAGAAGCAGTGAGAGGCAGCCTTTGCTGTTATACACCAAATATTTGGAATATGTTACCAATGGAGATAAAGCGGGCTAACACTGTGGATGATTTCAGAAAATTCCTAAAAACCCAGAAGTTATGTAGCGGTTATGAAAAGAACTTATTTTTTGGTTAAAAGTTAAGTGTTACTTTTAGCTCAGATTTGCAACTGCAATTCTCATATGCCATACCGAAGAAAACAGTATAGTTTTACTTTGTCCTATAATTTGAAAGCTTCCATGATACCACATCAATAGCCATTAAAGCAGGTCTGAGGGTAGGCCTTTCGGAGATACAGTGTTCATGAGTTACCATAGTGGTTTTTACACTTTGGTAACCATGCTGTCCATCAGGGGCAGCTCTAGGCTCGAGAAAGAATCGGTGGCCCTTTCGGCCACCAATGTCAATATGGTATCTTATGCATGGCGGATGGCCACGTCCGTTGCAGACACTGCATAGCCTCCTCGTGCTCATGACACAAGCGTTTAACTTATGATAAAGTTCAGGATTGCTCCTTCCTGTGACGCAATGAAAGCCACCTGAGCTGCATTTCTCTTTCGTTTCGAATAACCAGATTCGTGTATTCGAAATTTCTTCATTTTGCTTAGAATGGGTATGCGAATGTCTTGTGTCCCCTATCCGACCAGATATTCACTATGACTATTGCTCTAACACTAACACTTTATTAAAACTAGGTGAAACATTAACTTGTAAAACGACTCGCCCACTTGCACTAGCTTCGCTTCAGCTGTCAGCTGTGTTGTTATTTTCTCTTTCTGTTTTAAATTCAATATATATTGCCGTGGCGGCCCCTGGGTTTTTGGCGGCCCTGTGCAGCTGCACAGTTTGCACATGCCTAAGGCCGCCCCTGTGTCCATAGCTTGTCATGTGTACTCTCGAATGTACTCCATAGTTTTTCATTGGCAAATGTGTGCATGTCTTGACATGCTGTCTGTGACTCAGGAAAATATTAATTGTTTAAAGTCCTCAGTATGGGACATAAGAACAACTGAAAATGCTACATTATTGGTCCCCAGAGGGAAGGTTGTAGGCAACGGAGTACATAAAGGGTGTTATTATGAATTTATGCTTTCATTGGAGCTTAAGAAAAACAGCAGATGGACAAAAGATAATGTGTCTATTTTGATCTGGAACAGTTTCAACATTAGGATACAATTATCCCCATTTTTCTCTTAAAGTGCCCTGAACCTACAAAACTGGTGTAAAACACGAGGTGTTGCACTCAGCCAAAAAAACTTTCCAAAATCAATATCTAGCTATGCCATTGGACACAGCTGATTGGGAAGAGACCCCACTGTAGGCT
This sequence comes from Polypterus bichir lapradei, assembly GCA_026402145.1. NCBI lineage: Eukaryota > Metazoa > Chordata > Cladistia > Polypteriformes > Polypteridae > Polypterus > Polypterus bichir. The sequence goes on from JANRMT010062831.1 coordinate 10,407,379, forward strand.
AAGAATATACAGTGGTTATACAGTATCTTAGAGCTGGTCTGGGGGCACTTCAGAAACCATCAGTAAGGACAAGACTCTAATTCTGGTAAAGAGAAATGTCAATGTCAATTTATTTATAGAGCACATTTTAAACAACATCGGTGGTGCTCCTGCCAAAGTGCTTTACGTTAAAACATACAATAAACAAAAATAAAATACAATAAAACACAATACAACTTGCAGTAAATTGAAAACAAATGACTAAGAAGAGGGAACCATTAGTATCACTGAAGGTCACAGAAAGCTAGAGAACAGGAATGAGTCTTCAAACTAATCTTAAAAAGTTCAATTGAAGGTGGCTCCTTAATGTGATAAGGTAAAAAAATTCCATAGAGAAGGTGCAGCAGCTGCAAAAACCCTGTCCCCCTTAGTTTTACACTTAATACGAGGGACCATTAGAGACAGCTGACCAGCAGATGTCAGTTCTCAGGATGGCTTGTGTATAACACATAATTCAGATAAGTAGGCAGGAGCGTACACATGTAATGATTTAAGAACCAGCAGCAAAATTTTAAAATCAATTATAAAACTAACAGGCAGTCAGTTTAAAACGTTTCATTGATTATGCTTTTACTTTACATTTACATTGTTGCTACTATGAACCTCAGCTATTGTATGTGATAAAGAAAATAGATGAATGCTGCAAAGGGTTATAAGCTTGTTAACTTACATATCGTCACAATACTAGCTGTGGATTGGTGGTTTTGGTGGATTACTAAAATAAAAGTGGTTCAGAGAAAATGAAAAGTAAAAATATATATATTTTAAATAGCCTTCATTATTACCACATTCTTTTATTACTGTTACAACCAATAAGTAAACCAATGTAAAATGATCTTTGGCAGACCTGAAACATAATCCAATAATCATGGCAGTCCATGAATAACTGAAAGATTATTATGTCAATGAAAATTTGTCAACAACTGTGGCACATTTAATATTTAATTAATGAACAGAATACCAAAGTATCCCCAGGGTGAATGAAACAGATAGAAATCTTTATTATGCAAAAAATATTAGTATTATTATTGTTTGAAGCATCTACAAATTGTTCATTTGCATCACATACCTCCTTTTGTGATCTCTCTACTGTATTCTGCTGGTGAAATGAGAATTTGTAAGTAAGTGAGAATGATGTGCAAATTGGCACCTCCAGCTGAGAGACATCTAGAAAGCACTGGAAATCCAGCAGTGCAGAGTGTCTGCTTTATTTGTGAGAGCCCTCCAGTTTTAAAATCATTGGTGATATTGCCTGTGACAGTGTTTATTCCCTCACTTAAACATAATGTGATACTGCAAAGATTAAAGAAATTTGTGATTATTGGTAGAATATGACAATGTCATTACACAAGCATATATGAAATTAAAATATTTTATAGTGAAATGTACTTTTAAAAAGATAAACATTATTCAGTAAAATATAATCATTCATATATCTGAACTTATTTTTAAATGCAATAAATGTTAGGTTGCTTTACTATACCTACAAATTAATATATTAATGATGGTCCTAAAGTGAGGTTCATCAGATCTACAGTACGTTGTTGGTAAATGGACAGAGGACATGTAATTGGATAAAACACCTGAACGTACATTTTTATGAGAAAAACGATTATTATAGTAGATTTGATTTTTAACATTTTTATATTTTGCAAAAATGACTAGTTTTAGAATGTATGGTAGACCAAACCATTTAATAAGCTTGATTTATCCTGGGCAAGATTTCTGGAGCCTATCCCAACAAGCACTGCGTGCAAGCAAGGAACTGGGACTGGGTGCCAGTCTATCTGAGAGTGAACACACTCATCATGGACAAATTAGCACTGTTAATCCATCTAACCTGAATTTCTTTGGACTGTGGGAGGAAGCCGAGCACCTAGAGGAAACTGAAGCAGACATAGTGAGAACATGCAATATAAACCCTGGCTTCCTGATTGCAAGACAGCAGTGTTACCACTGCGGCAGCAAGCCATCCATGTATTATATACAATGTCTTAAAAATGAAAGATGGAAAGGGTAATGTAATCATATGTGTTTTTAATTAATCATGGAATTGCAGTATTCAGAATTTCTTGTGTGCCTTTCTACCACAAAAAGTAATCTAACAGGTTTTATCAGTGAGCACTAAATTTACCACAGTGACAGGAACCAGAAGGGGTAAGCAGAAATCTATTATGAAGTATTTTGTGATTTTTGCTTTGTGCCTTCCCCACCATAACCTGTTGTCTATGGGGGAGGAGAGAAAGCTTTTGATGTCTGGTTTTTGACAGATCTCGTTGTGTTAGAGTCCACTGATACCAAAAACATCGATGATGGGTATGTGTGTTTCTGTGTGACAGATTCTTGAGGATGGTCTAGAGCTAAAATGGCCAGAGGGAAAAATACAAATGCAAAATTTAAGTCTGTAATGGAATGTCAGTGTGTTGATTTGTTTTTGAGCCAAATTGTTGAACAGGAAAACCCTATAAATAACATAGTTCTGCAAATAAATATGAATTATTCTCATCAATTAATAGACAAAAAACCAAATGAAAAAAATCATTTTTCTGGCCATCGGACCTTACTCTTATTCTATGTTAATTAATGTTGACTTATTTTATTTTCTTACTGTGTCTTTTATTTTCTATTCTTCATTTTGTAAAGCACTTTGAGCTACATTTTTTCGTATGAAAATGTGCTATATAAATAAATGTTGTTGTTATAACTAAGTCACAGATGAGATGCTCTCCATGTCATAATGCTTAGTCGCATAGTTTAAAAAGTACTACATACTATATATGTTTTATACAGCATTTTGTTGTTGCAATTAGGAAATGATTGCTCTTGAACACTTTAAAGGATATTTTTTCACCAATGGGTGCATCATGTGCATCCTATAGTGCAAGGTCGATTTCAGATACCTGTTTAACTTACAATGGCTAATCTACTTAAAAACAAGTAATAGTAATAAAAATATAAAAAGCTGCAATTATCCCCTATTTGTATCTAGTCCAACAAAATGGCAAGGTATAGAAACACTGTTGGTAAAGGGTAATCTATATAATAATAATAAAAAAAAAATCATAATTATTTACATTTATATAACACTTTTCTCACTACTCTTCAACCACCACTAACGTGTAGCATTCACCAGGTTAATGCAACGGCAGCCGTGTTTGCGCCAGTATGCTCTCCACACATTATCTTTTAGGTGGTTAAGGGGTGAGAGAGTTTGTCAATTACAGACAGGGGATCATAAGGGCACCAGAATGACTAGGCCATGGCAAATTAGCCTGGACATTGGGATACACCCTGCTGTTTACGAAGGATGACTAGGAATCTTTTATGAACACAGGACCTCAGGATAGTCAGGACCTCAGTTTTACATCTCATTCAAAGGACGGTGCCATGTTTGCAGCTCTGAGGCATTGGGGTCCACATTCAAACCACAGGGTAAGGACCTCCTCTACTGGAAAAAAAAATATATGTCCAGCCTTGTTTCTCAGTCACATCTTTCAAAACATAATAACAGAAATACATCTGTCAATTTCCAAATTCAGAATTTTTTGGTCACAAAAACAAAAAAAAAAAAAAATAAATAAACATAAAGACATTCAACACAAAGAAAGTAATATATAGTGTTTAATGTATATTGTTTAGTTAGTACACACATAATTCACTGAAACAGCTAACTTATTGGTGTCCTTTTTTAAAGCAAAGAAATAATCAAATTCTTAATAATTCTATGAAACTGAACTGACCAAGCAAATACATGGGTCACTGGGCACTGGGGTGTTATGATCCACATTTAGACCACAGCGGTAAGTGACCCCTGCTGGCCTCACCAATACCTCTTCCTACCCAAGCTTTTCCTAGATAGTTTAGTAAAATATTGTATTTTTTTAAGTGGAAAAAAAACCCAGTCATGAGTACTTGACTTATGATCCAGATTTCATTACTCTTAATATACTCTTATTTTCTTAAATTTATTAAATAACCATTTTTAATTAAATATTCTCTTCTTATGTAAAATCAAACATTCTGCAACACCTGGGGCCTCACGTATTAATGGTGCGCACACACAAAAATGCTGCATACGCCTGTTTCCTTACACACTTTGAGATGTATAGAAACTAAATTGGGTATAAAGCCACGCACATTTTCAAGGTAGCCTCCTACCTTGCGTTTGCAGATTCTGCTCAGTTTTGCAAACTGTCGGCACTCGGCATCAAAGCAGTGCTACTGTTTCTGTGTCATTTACCTTTCTTTTTCATATTCACATCAGTGATGCAGGATTTATCAAATACACTGAATTTAATTGCATATGATTTTCAAATTTTGTTCACTTGATCGTAATCATTCTATAACAATATAATGTTCCATGGAATGACCAAACTATTCCAACTACCATAGTTGCTTTGGTGTTGTTAGAAGACGTTGCAAATGGAAGAATTAGAAGAATGTGTGTATTTTTAGATGATGATGATGATGACTGGCTTCTAAGTTGATTTCGATTTCTAAGAGCTATCCTCTTGCACTGCGTGCTGAACTGGCACCGACTTTACAAAGGCTCTATCTGCTCCTTTGCAAGTTCTGTCCACTCTCAGGTTTTTAACCACAGGAGCTTTTCAATGTGAACTTGTTGAATGATCGGGCATTTCAAAAACATCACCGAGTCACGCCATGCCAACTGTATAGGATGGTATTATCTGCTTCTCGTCCAGATATATAAGATTTCCTTACACTGTTTTTGAACTGTGAAACATCAAAGCTCAATTCGCAACAATGTCCATTTTTCCAAATATAATCGAAGAGGTCAGCAGCATACACATTGCAATGGCACTGGACAAGTTACATAAGTCAGGGGTGAATCACCAATAGAATGAGCTGGCATTACAACATATATAGCTGGAGAACCCATAAAAACATCAGCTCTGCACAGTTGCAGGAGCTTTTTTCAACCAGTGCAGCAAAAGGCAAGAAGTTCTTTTAAAGATAGCAAGTCTCCTCAAAGTAAAGAACAGAGAATCGATCTGTTGTAGTGCTCGGTGCCATTACTACACTAAAAAGGCACCTTCAGATGCCTTTATCAATTAGCTTATGTAAATATAATGCGTTTCCACCCTATTATTGTGCTGCTCTGTACTCCACAAAAAATGTGTCGCTGCTTACCCATACCTCAAGAGATGTGCTATGATGAACCTGACTCTGACTCACCAAATGACCAGTTAAATCGGTCAGCATTACAACTTCATTTGGATGTAACTAGCGGAATGGAAAAACAAGTAATCAGATGCAGCATTTATTTTTCAACCAATTCATTTAAATTGTGGTCAATATCACACAGTATAGCCCTTATATTCCTTAGTTCATTGGCCACATCTCTTACAGCATCCGCTATTGCATTTTGTTACTGTAGAACAGTCCGTCATCACACAGCCATAACCCAGCAGTCTCTGAGGCAGAGGTGTGTGAGCATATGCCACCTCAAGATGTACTCAGCACAGCAGCACCATCACATTATCGGCACGGGGGTCAGCTTTTGTAATATTGTCTGAAACAGAATAAACAAATGGTGGGCTATGACTTGCCTTTTCACGTCAGCTGTGATATCTGACCACTTCTTTTTTTTATTTCAGGCTCTGTGCGACTTACTAAACTTGAACTTTCGAGTGTCTCTGCCACGCTTTTATTGCTTATACCATTGTGTAAACCAACAAATAGTATGTTTTTCCAAATTCTTCTTTTTTTCCCATGTGCTTTTGTCATTGTCTTTTAACCAAACACTGAACGAAAGGGGCTATTTATATTGCATATGAAAATATGCAAAATTCTGGGAAGAGTCGGGGTGGGGCAGCAGGCTTGGGCACGGGCGTTACATTTTGCGCTGACCAGGATTTTTGGAGCTGAAGTGTATGGAAGTTGGCTTGCGCACAGTTTTGTGCATCTGCTTTTTTTTTTTGTGCATAACCACATTTCCACTTTTGTCCATACACCACGTTTTAGTGTGAATTCTACATATGGCATTATACTTGCAGCCCCTGGTGTTCGCCACAATTCATTTTATACTAACAGGAGACGGAAATAAGTAATGGCTATTGGGTGGGGCACCTGAACAATTTAAATAATCCTATTAGACCACTTAAGTCCTCTAAAACTGTGCAAAGGAACAGGACTTCAAGGTCTATCCCTAAACCAAAATATAATTGCATTGGCAGATTTAAGATGATTTGGCAAAGGGAATCTATATACATCCCAGGAATTTTTTAATACAATATAATTACTGATCCCAGTTAAAATACCACCAAAAGCCAGCTATGGCATGAGGTTGAAAAGAAGCAACAAACTGTTTTGTAATGCTCCTATCCTGCAGTAACTAAAGAAGGAGCATCCTAGGATGCATAGTTCTAATATGAATTAAATGTCATAGAAGGTAGGTTTCAAAATATATCTCCTTTAATAGTTGCTTTGAATAGTTAAATGATACAACAGTATTCTAAGACATTACCCTGTTGGCATAACAGATCTTCATGTTGTATGTTTTTTTAATATTTCAGTGCCATAATGTTAAAATAGATAACATAATACAATTTCTTTAAAAAGCTTTTAACTTGAGGAATGGAAAAATATCCCAACCTGTATAATAATTTAAAGAGTAAACAGTTAATTGCAAAAAGCTTGACAGCATATTGTTGGACGGTGAAAAAATTTGTCTTCTTCCAAGTTATTTCATCATTCACAGTTCTAATGTGTAAAGCAATGGAAATAACTATTAATACAACACATCTCATTTTATCTTGAAAAGAAAGTTTAATAACTGTAGCCCAGAATGGTTTCCATAGAAATATGAGTACAATGGATCAAGTATTGAAATCGGATATTAAATTGGCATTTATTACAAGTTTAATGGTTGCTGTTTGTTAAACAAGATTGTGCATAAGGGAGAAACTTTGATTAAAATACATTTGCTAGGTATTAGAAAAAGAAAGCTTTGGTGGATAAGGAATGCACTTTCAGACAAAAGAATTCAATATGGGATGGTTGTGAAACATCAAATGAGATTCAAATATGTACTGGGACTTCTCAGAGGAGTGGAGTAAATCCTTTAATGTTTTAATTAAAGATTTGCCATTATGGTGGATGTGAATTTGATTTTACATGCTGGTAATGGTATATTATGGAGAAGCATGAGAAATTTAATGAAGATTACCATCAAAACAGCATACACCTAGGCTGATATATTGGATTTTAATATTTCAATGGAAAAATAACACCATTTATGTTTTGATCTTAAAACGCAAGGTTCCCAAAATGAATTGTACATTTGTTTGGTGTCCCTTATTCATTTCCTGAATATTTTTTTTCCAATTAATTTGGAATGCACACATTAATTAATCAGTCACAGAGATTAAATATGTCACACTGTGACTAAGGACAAATCATGTAATAAACAAAATATTGAATAATATTTACATAGATAAATAATGCACAGATGTGCAGATCATATTCAGTATATTTGTTCTACCATACTGTATACAGTACATTAGTTTACATACATCTGTTCAGTTTTATATAGTAGTTTCATTATTGAGCAAAGTTCTTAGATCCCTGTCCCCTCTCTGTGTTCATCTTGGCAGAAGGTGAAGTCCTGGCCAGGTTGCATCATAAGTCCCACACACCTGTACTGATATGGGTGCAAAATAAATGTACCTGGACGCACACCCACACAGACACAACAAATGTGGACCAATTCCACATGAAAAACATCCATGGTAGAATTTCTTACTCTGTCATTAAAATAGAAATCAGTTCACCCTTTAATCCTCCCTCCATTTTACCTTATGTATAAATTATTTTTGGTAAAGTTTTAGATCTTTGCCAATTTATCCAGGTTAGAGTAACACACAGAGGTGCCAACTGTGACAAATGATGGATGTTAAGATGCCTTAATGTTTTGTAACATAACTTACATTGCTAATGCATTGCCTCAAGTCTGAGAAATAGGTTAGGAAAGTTTATGCTTTTATTTACTGGTCGGTTCAGTTTGAGGTGAAACACATATATGAAAAAGATATTTGTTTTTTATCAGTAACAATAGGCTGAGCTGAACTGAGCTTGTAATATTACTGGAACCCTTCTGCCTTCTTTTCTGGGTATATTTACAACACTTGTGTTCTTAAAAGGCAAACAAGATTCTTCAGCAGTCCCGCACAGCTGCTGTTCTCACTCCTCCCTTCTGACAAACAGTACAGGACCATTGGTGCTCAAACCAGAAGATTAATAATAATAATTAGGGTTAGCTCAGATGGTAGCGAGTTCCAAAGCTGGGAAGACTTAAATGATTAAGGGACACTTTCTAGACACAAGTCATACTTAACATCCAGTGATAATAATCAATTCTGTAAGTATTCTTGTATGTACAGCATACTGTATATTTTGCATTCTGTGTCTGTTATTGTTTTGTGTCTTTTTGTTTGTATTTTATTGTTGTCACTATTCTGGGAAGACATGCAAGTAAGGATTTCATTGTATGTTGTATATGTTAGAAATAACTAAAACTGATCTTGAAAAGAAGATCCAATACTTAAAAACTGACTTAAAGGTAAAGTTAATTGTATTTTAGTAACTCAGCATTTCAGAAGTTTCTATTTTTAACAACTATGTCTGAAATTGCATTCAGCTTAAAGTTAAATCTAAGCGTATTGTATCCAGTAAATAACAAGGCTTTGATCTCCTTGTATTTTTAATGTTTATTATAGTAGAAGACAATTCAAATTGTGTAGTTGTTGATTTGAGAGCCTAACTTTCTGACAACATGAGCTGGGCATGAGTGTATTCTGAGTTGGGGAACACGTTCACTTAAAAAAAAAATGTAATTTTTCTTCTTACCCACAGCTGACAGCTCAAACATAGACCTGAAAATAGCTATCAGAATGTCATAATTGTTAAGCATAACAGAAAACTAGCAGTTAACTTTCAATACTGGCACATCTTCTTAAAACAAGGAGCTTGAAAGATAAAAGGGAGCAGTACATCTTCATCATTAGCAGCAGAAGCAGACTGTATTCCCAAAAACCATCAGGCACACTCCTCTCACACACTCCGACTTTCTCAGCTTCCAAAGTTTAGATTGAAAGTCAGAAGGCAGCATGACTCTGATATACAGTAGCAGCCTATGGTGACTGCTGTTCTAATCAAAGGGTAGTTAAAAGGTGTAGTTATCAGCTACTACTTTTTCGGCTCTGCTTGTGATTGCAAACTGGAACGCATCAATACATTTTGGCTAAAATTGTTACATTAAAGAATCTTGAACCTGAAGTTTAGTTTCACCTGTTTTTGTATAGTTCTTTATGTAGTATTTGCAAGTTTATATTTGAAAAGGCCTTGTCCTGTACAGCTTACAAATCATTTCATTTGATTTTTAGAAAAGTTATTTTTTTCTACAAGCTTAACACTTTTGTATGTGTCTGCACATACCATGAAAAGAACAGGCAAGCAGAGCACAAAGGTTTGTGTTCCCAAGTGAGAAAAATCTAATTTTTATGCAGTGATGCATTGGTTTTGGAATCACAGATCTTCTGACTTGGTTAGCTCCTGACTTTGAAGAAAAAACAGTTAAACAAAAACACTGCCCGTATCAAACAGGCCCTCATAAAGGTGGGACAGACACTCACATATGGGACAATACATATGGTTAGATCCTCAAGCCCTCTTTATTCAATTCAGCATCATTTTGGGGGCGAAGCCTATTTCAGCAGCATTTGGTGCAAGATAGAAGGCAACCCTGGGCCAGGCACAAGTATACTGCAGTAGCCACTCACACACCACTCATAAGATGACAATTTAAAATTGCCATTTCACTTGAGCATTTTCTTTAAAGTGGGAGGGCAGATCAGCAAACACGGGGAGAACATGCAAACTCCACACAGTCAAGAACTAGATACAGGATTCAAACTCATGATACGGCATCTGTGAGGTAGCTGTATTATCTAGTGTTCTGTTCATCAGTATTTATAGGTGCCAGGATGGAAGGACATGTATCATGGCTAAAATAAAGGATCCATAATGGAAGGACTGGGCAAACAGGCTTACCAGGAGCAGGTCATTCCCCCACATGACAGGTGGAACTGTTTCTCAGGGCTGAACCCAATTAGAACACCTACAGGGTGGCATGGGAATTGTAGTATAGAAAGCAGTCGTGTTGTGATCTTTGGGGACTGTTAGAGGGCACTGTATGGGGGACTGCTCTGGATTCCACATGACCCAGAAATGCTCTGTATGACTTGGGTAGGAGATTGGAAGCATTTCCCAGGTCGACTTTAAAAGGAAGCCCGCTGCCTCACTTTAATTGAGGTCAAGGTGAGAGGCAGTATGCAACGCTCTCATAGAAGAGGGAGGACTGTATATGGTTTATTTTGCTGTTGTTTTTTATAAAAAAGGGTGATTTTGTCAAATAAAACCTTTATTTGTACCTGGAATGGTATGGGGGTATTGCTGTGTCTCTGGTTTGGGTCTCAGTGGTGCCACCAAGTGGTTTCACATTCCATTTAATCTAATTCTATATATACAATATTTTAATATAGCACAATTGTAGCAAACATATCTGCAAAGCCAATTAAACCACAAAATACAGTGACTTTTAATTACTGATTATTAATTCTTTTTTTTTTTACTTTTACAGCTTTTTGCAATGAGCACAATGTTCCTGAACATACATTTAATACATTTCTATTGATATGGTTTTGTGATATCTGGATATTTTATAAAATGAACAGACAAAGGTTTTCATTATTCTCCACAATTATTTCTTTTATGGCAGTATTTGTGTTTCTTAACAAAGAGCATGCAACCTTGCCGGTGATGAACATAAACCTGCTCACAGAACGCTTTGTCTTTGAGTGATCACCAGGAATTTAACTGTTCCTTTTAAGACATGGTTTGGAACAGAACTGGCATTTTTCCAGTTTAAAACTGCAGATGGTTCCCTACGTGGGAATGAAATGAAAATGGATGTGCAGTGTAAAAGAAGCATTACAGGACTTACTGTTTCAAAGAACAGACAGAAAGAATGCTATGTGCATTAAGGAAACAAGATTTATTCATTTGATCAAAACATTTTGCCAACATCTCCTGTCTAAGCTAACATATTGTAGGGTCACATTATATTCACCTGAGGAATACAGAGCCCACTAAATGAGAAGTGTAATTAGGCAAACTTCTGCATGAGACAGAAATCAGCTTTTGATTAAGAAAGTTTCTGCTGTGAAAACTTATAGCTACTGTGGTCGTCCATGAACTGCATTAAAAAAAAAAAAAAAAAAAAGCTTTTCTATTCATGTACAGACCATGTAACAGTTTCTCCGGTAACCTTTGTGCTTTTCAGCCTGTCAGACATTTTGCTGTTTGCTAGCAGCCCTCATCACTCTGGTGGCTTGTAACAGCTTGATGGTTAGTGTGTTAGCTATACAGAAGCCTCTATTTTTGGTATTTGGTAAAAATAAAAACAAAAAAAAAATGTCTGGAATGTAGTAATTAGGTGTTCATGCAATATTCCTTATATCAAAAGTACAAATTTATTTAGGTTCTTTCAATTTTCAGTTAGAGATAGTTTTGCAGAAGAATGTTAGAATATGTTTAAAATCATAAACTGTCCTTCATTATTGCATTTTTAGAACTATGAATGCATTATACTCGATTACCATACTTCTATAGAGCAAGATAAAAACTGCTGTCCTTAACCTTCATCTTTCACGCAATCTAATTCATGCTGTCATCTTACGGAAGTTAAAATGTGCTTAGTCTGTAAAATCAACTTAAAAGACAGTTACTGTAGTACTAAATGTAGGATAAAGGCAGAGTTGCATTAATCTTGTAATGGCGGTTTGTGCCTGACAGTGAAGCGAGTCTTTCCTTTTCTTTTTTCTTTTTTTTTAAGAACAGAAAAGTGAAGTGAATAAGTCAGCTATAATTATTCTCCTTTACACAGAAGCTGCCTTGAATTCACTGATTCCAAAGTGTTCTAGTCTTTTCTTTAATTAAGCTGGGATTCCTTTTGGCATGCCATGATTAATATTTCACTGTGTGAAGTAATACAGCTCTAACCCACTTTCTCTTTGTTGACATTATATTTTTAATTTGGCTTGATAAATATCATTTTACAATTGCTTTTTGTATGTTATTCGGTACATGTATTTGCTTTTCAAAATTGAAAACAGAGAACCCCCAATAGAGCATGAGAGCTTTAGACAAATCAACATTGACCTCTAGTGTTCACAAGCAGTATAACAACTAGTCGGAAGCCTAAATGAGACTGTTCAGAGCATTGGGTAACACTGAAAGATACTTCTACTTTCTGATAATAAAATATTTAAAGACTACTGGTAATTACTCATTATTTATGTACTGCACTACGCGCAACTTTAAGTTGCATTAACAAAGAAAGCTGCTTTAAGCTTTAGTGATTAAAGATTCATTTTTCTTTTCTTAAGAAAATTAACATCTTCAAGGTCAGATATTTTTCAAACCTCCACAAACCTATCATTAAATATTGTGCATTTTGAATATTGCAGAGCACATGGTAAATAATAATAATAGGCGTTATCACTGTCAATATTATGCAGTACCTTGTTCCTTTTGAAATAATTTAATGCATAGGACCTGTGTTATTTAAGGAAATAAACAGACAAAAATTATGTGAAGTCAAACACTCTTTCTAATGAAACATAGAAAGAATTTTATTTTAAAAACATACAGTAGTTTTCATGCTCATTTTATTGGGGTAAATCTAAAGGCTTCAGATTTTAAAAAACACCTAATGTGATATGATATTGTTCTTTTTTTCCCCATCCAAACCATTTGAATCAGGTAATAAAATGCTATGAGGAAAGGTACATACTATGCTATTATTTGAACCCATAACCACAAGCTGTCTACAGCATCAAGTTAAATTGTATTTCCTCTTTAATACATGCCTGTAAGAAATGGCAACATTCCCTAGCTCAAGAAATTCAGGGCTCAGGTGCTGGGAGAGAATGTGGACAAAGCTAATGCCTTGAAGAAATTTTTAATAGATTTTCTCTCCTTCCACAATTAACTTCTTTAAATGACCAAATCCCACACAACATAGTGTTGCCAGTGATGAATTCACCTCTGACTATCAGTCTCTCCCTCCCCATAACCAATATCCAAGTAAGGAGACATCTGAGGAGGCCACATAGGAAAAGCCATGGGAGCAGATAGTCAGTCCTCGAGTTTTTAAGGCCTGTGCTGACCAATGTGTAGTATTCTCTTTCACATATTCAGGGTCAAGAAAGTGTGACTGCTGTGGAAAATATTAATTATTTTTTCCAGTTCCACCTCTTCAGGTAATGACTACAGACCAATGGATCTCTCCATGATGAAGACTTTCAAGTAAATGGCCCTGGACTATATGTGGAAGAACACTTGGACACACCACATTTTACCTATTGGACAAAGTCTGGGGTGGAAAATGCATATTGTATCTGCTCCACGAGAGTTATTCCCATCTGGACCAAGCTGGTAGCACCAGGAGGATTATGTCTTTTGATTTCTCTAGTGCCTTCAACATCCAGCCTTCCCCTAGACAGTGGTCAGGCAGACATCAGTTTGTGAGGCTGAAGGACTGTCACTCTGATGTGGATATGGGCAGCACTTTAACACCTCAAGAAATAGTCCTGTCTTCTTTTCTCTTAATTCTGTGCACCTTGAAGTATCAATTTAACACCAGGTTATGTCAATTGCAGAAAACCAAGGTTTTTGCACTAAGGAAGAGTATTGATGTGGGGGATGAAACAGAGTATAAGTGTCAGGTGGAGAACTTTGTTTTTTGGTGTGGAAAGAATTGTCTGAAACTAGCTATTGACTAAAGCCACATCAAAGTGCTTCTCTGTCCATTCACTATTAAGGGAGTGGATGGTGAGGTGTTGAACTGCTACAGATAACATGGGGGTTCACATCAAAAGCAGACTGTACTGGTCTAGTTGCACTGAAGAACTATAGAAGAAAGGGCAGAGCTGGTTCTTTTTTCCTCAGGTACTGCTTTCCTGTAACGTGGGCAGTAACATTATTTACATGTTCTACAACAGTATGATGGTCAGTGGGACTGTGGTGTGCTGGGCCGGTAACATCACTTCAAGAGAGGTCCACTGAATCAGCAAGCTAATTAAAGGGGGGATTTGCATGATCTCTGGGAGATATGGCTGTCTAGGCCTTGCAGTCTACCCTCAACCACAATATTAAACTTAAATGCCATGCACAATCTACATACAGTATGTATGCTACAAATTACATTGAAGACATCGGATTAGTGGAGAAGCATGGTATTCCAATTGTTATGTTACTGAAGAAGGCGAGGGAGACTTCCAAGATATCAGATTGTCAAGACAATTCACCAGAATCACTGCATTTGCTGATTATTAAGCAGTCTTCCACTTTGAATGACTCTTTTAAGGAATTTACCACAGGGATAAGAGAGGAGCATAACATTTAAATCTGAAATAAAAGGCCTTTGTCTCAATGTTACAGTTTTACAAGTGGGGCAATGGTAGCAAGCCACAGAATTCACTGCCCTCCCACGGGGCCGTACAGACTGACAAGCTGACTGACAAAGAGGATCGTAACTGAAGATGCAATGTATGTCTTATTGGTTTGCCAGAGGGAGTGGAGGGCTCTGACCCTGTTGGCTTTATTACCTCCAAGTTGCCAGCCATTTGAGAACAAGGGATAGAAGTTATGCAGGCATACCATGTTTACTCAGATCCCCAGTCAACATCACACCCATGTACCTTAATTTTCTGCCTTTGACATACGATTGATGAACACTTCACCTCTTCCGAGAGTTACAGTGGCTAAGCAGAAATCATTACATCCTGCTGTATTAAAAGCCAGAGAGTCTGGTCTCTAATCTTTTATCCTGTATCCATCATCATCATCAAGTTGAGCTCTGGTTCCTGCTTCCACAATCTATCTCTTTTCTACTTCAGGGGAGCTCCCTGCTCCACGCCGTGCCTCCAAGTAATCGCTTAGGTCTCTGGTTACTGTTTGGAATATTTTATCTTTTATTCAGAGAAGAATGTACACTAGTTTATTAATTTGATTACAACTGTTGGAACTGTACGTAACTATGTGTTTGTTAATATTTTTAAATGTATGTTCGTGATTGAGTTTGTGGTGTTGGTATTTCATCCTGTCTTGCAGTTTAGGGCAGTTTTGCGGGGATTGTGCCTACCTGGTCCACAAATGACACAGATTTTTGTTTGTGGAGTCTTCATGGTCTGGCACTATTCTATTTCAATTCTCTTTTATGTTACTTCAGCGATGGCTGGGGAGGAGGGGAGTTTGCAGGGTGGGAAAAAAGGCTGAGTTTGTTGGTGGTTACATTTTGTTTTGGGACAGTGTGGCTTGCTTCTGGAGTTTCACTGATTATAAGGTGCTTTGTCCATTGCAGTTGCTGTTTACCGTTACATTTCATGCATCTTTCATGCTCTCTCTGTCTTGACTATGGCTAATCTTAATATTCCTGGAACGTGCACAGTCTAAACTCTCCATTTCATCAGTCATGTTGTCTTGATGCACTACATTGCTTGAATACTGATATTGCTATTTTACAGTAAACTCATTTTAAAGCACCTAATGTGATGAGGCTTACTTATACTAATAAGTAATTTATAATTTCAAACTAGTCCTGATGCCACTGTCAGATCACAACAGTAATGTAACTAATTTACACCTTTCCCAGATTCCTTTACGAGCCCCAAGATGGATATTCCAAGCAACATTTTTGAAGAATGACTAGTTTTATACCCAGTCTATAACAAATCTAGAAGATTTCATTAAAAAAAATAAATTTTGTCTTCAATCCATCAATTGTTTGGGAGGCAGTTAAGGGTTTCATTAGAAATAATATAGTTTCTTTTACTTCTCACATTAACCAAACCATATTTAAAAAACATCCTGGAAGTTATCTGGCAGTGTTTATGCAAATCTGAGTCATTTGCTACAATTCCTTCTCTTAAGACAAGTAGAGGAAATATTATGCATTGTCCTAAAGAAATTATCTAGGAATTCTAGTCCTATTAGTCTAAATTATTTCCCTCAGATAATATCTCAATCCATGAAGAAATTAAGCGTTTTTGTTTTTATCTAATCTTGATATGCCTAGCATATCGGAACAAGAGGCATCCTTACTGAATGCCCCACTTTCTCTTGATGATTTAAGTCTAGCACTATCTACCATGGGTACTGCAAATGGCTTTATTAATATGATTACAAACACTCTTGTTCCTCTCCTTCAGCTGTGGTACTTACAAGTTCCTTAATGTCATCCTCTCCCTATAGCACGATGATCTTGTCAGGATTGTCCACTCTCTCCACTTCTATTTTCATTATCTTTCGAGCACCTGGCTATAGCAGTCTGTAGATGTGTTGAAATCTCTCCTATTTACATCAGATGCTCCTGTCATGCCATTTCTTTATATGCAGATGATATTCTTTTATTCTTGAATGATGTTCCAGCAGATATTACTAATTGTCTTAATTTTTTTTTAATAATCTTAGGAAAATTGATGGATGTAAGATCAGTTGGAATAAATTGGAATTGTGCCCACTCAATTCATAATACCATATCAATAATATTCCTGCTAACATTCCCATATCCAAGCATTTCAGATATATGGAGAATATATATATACAGTATATACTGTATACTGTATTGTGGAGGCTGGCCCGGACACAGACAGGCGGACACGTTCACGTCACCCACAACACATTTATTATACATTATTTACACTGCACACAAACCCCACAAGTCCCCAAAGTCCTGGAACTTCATGCATAAACGGTGCGTACGCACAGAAATGTTGCGTAAGAACTTTTCCACATTCAAATCGCGATGTATAAAACCTACACTTGGCATAAAGCCACGCACTTTTCCACGGTACCTCATACCATGTCGTACGCAAGTTCTCCGCTCAGTTTTGCAGACTGGCGGCACCCAACGTCAAAGCAGTGTTGCTGTTACTGTGTGGTTTATCTTTATTTCTTAGAGACACAATTCTGCCGTGGCTTTATAAATACACTGAAACTAACCACATATAGTTTATTAGTGTAATGCATCTGATTGTAATTAACTTGTAACAATATAATGGCCCAGGGAATAGCCATAGTATTCCAAATACCATAACTGTTTTAACGTTGTTACTCTCACTGCACCTTTTTTCTTCTTTCAGCTGCTTCCGTTAAGGGTTGCCACAGCAGATCATCTTTTTCCATATTACTCTCACTGCACCCCTCAGAGTATTTATATCACTATATCTGAGTGGGGAATCACAGCAGCAACTGATCGGATAGAGAAATATCGGTATACAGCATCAAGCCCACCCTGCCTCAGCTACGGCAAAACGTTTCAAAGCCTTTCCTGTACGGACCTCGTGGTTCAGAAACAGTCAATCAGTCCATCAAGTGCTCCTTGTAGAACTGTTTGTACTTATAAGTACAATTACCCCACTGTAAACTTGCACTACAGTTATAATATTGCACAACCTGCGGCACTTTATAAAGCGCGTATTTACATATGATGACAATATCATTTTTAAGATGAAATGCACCAAAATATGTTTATTATATTATAGAAATAAAACTTTAACTTCATTTAAATAATCTGTATTGTTAATAATTAAACATGTGAGGACACGGTTCTGCAGCGCTAGCTAGTTCACGGATTGATCCTACCTTGTGCTGTATTCTTTCTGGGGCTGACGCGACACTGGAAGGATAGATGGATAGAATAATTAAACTTGTACTACAATGATATTTCAATGTTCCTTAAAAGTTTTCAAGAATCGTCGTTGTAAGCTTACAGATGGTTTAACGTCTATTACAGAGCTGATTGTGTGGCGATTGGGTATTTGGAGAAAGAAAAGTAAGGACAGGAACTGGAGATTAGTACGTTTGAAAGAGACAGTACTGCTACAATAATTTCTTCGAAGGTCGCGCACAATCACGCACCATATTCCCCTGTTTAATAACATGCTTTAACTCCTATCATCATGAAAAAGATATCACGTATACATCTCAGCATTTTACAGTTGGAGTACGCACAGATTCCTGCATCTAGATTTTTCTGTGCGTAAGCACATTTCGGCTTTTGTGCTTATGTCATATTATAGTGCGAATTCTACGCACGCTGTTATGCATGAGGCCCCTGACCACAACACCACTGCCTTGCTTCTTCAGGCCACCTCTTTCTCTCCTCCAGATTTCCGTTCTACTCCACTCCCGACTCTTGCCATTGTCTGAAAGGAGGCGGCCCCTTTTATAAGCACCCGGATATGCTCCAGATGTGTTCTGGCAACCTCCCACCGACATGCCCCAGTGTGGCGGAAGTGCCAGCTGCATCCCTGGAAGCACTCCGTGTGTCCCTGCTCTTCTTCCCCCCAGCACCTCCGGGTGTGGCGGAAGTGCTGATGTCCAGGGTTTCCAAGGAATTGGGGCTTCCCATAGGTACCAGGGTGGTCGCCCCTACATGGTCTGGGGAAGGCGCAAGCCCTCTTCCGGTCCTCCTGGGTGTCCCGGCCGGTCGTCACCCCAGCCATCTCTGACTATATATATTCATCACTGAACAAAATAGCTACTTTGAACTAACTCTGTATTTTGAATAAAATCAAAAAAATCTATCCTCCTGATCCTCACTTATTTCTGTCCCTTCCTTCTCGAATTGTTGTAATCAAAATAAATATAGTTCCCCATCTGTCTCTGTTAGAGCCATGATTCCACTATCCCCTTACATTAACGGCACTATATTAAGTCTCATCTTTCTTAATTTATTTGGTTTGGTAGTAAACTGCAGTTATATGCAATGAAATATGCAACTCTATCACATAACAAAGATTCTGTTGGCCTGTCTTTGCCAGAGATTAAATTATATCATTTGGCTTTTGTAGTTCGTCCCTTGTTAGTCTGGCTATATGCCCCTAAGTGTTTTCCCTCTTGGTTACCACTGGAGACCTCTACAGCTAGCTCTTACAATCTAAGTAATATTTTATATTGTAAACTTCCCATAAGGTCTTGTAGACCAGCTGCCGTTTGATTGAAAAAAGACTTGGTTTTATACCCAGGAGGTGCAGGCAAACACCTATATTTAATAATTCAGCTATTCTAGTTGGAAGACAACCTTGCCACATTGTGACACTAGGGGATGTTTTTATTG
The DNA here is from genome assembly GCA_026402145.1 of Polypterus bichir lapradei. Lineage (NCBI taxonomy): Eukaryota > Metazoa > Chordata > Cladistia > Polypteriformes > Polypteridae > Polypterus > Polypterus bichir. The sequence continues at coordinate 10,426,622 of JANRMT010062831.1, forward strand.
ATTCTGGACTGTGTTCATTTCAGGAACTGCTTACACACCTCAATCTGCCTTCCACCTCTTTTTACTTTTATCAACAGCTCAGGTCAGCTCTTAAGACCAATGGTGTCGATTTGCAGTTTAATCTTCCTTCCTATTCTCAATATCTATTTCTAACTACTGTCACTACTAGCAAAGGTCCTGTATCAGTTATTTATTATCCAAAGCCTCTTATACACCTGCTTTTGTCACTTATGTGCGGACTAAAGTCTTATCCCATTACAAAAGGCACATATGCTGGAGCACTATGTTAAGAATGTAATTTGTCCTCCAAAAACCCAAACTGTCAGTTGTCACAACTTCAAATCATTCATCGAACATTCCTTACTCCTAGCAAGTGACACAAAATGGGTATTGGATTTATTATGTCATTCCTGCTTTCTAGATCTCCCTGGTACTTTCCTTCATGTTTTCTGGGAGTGTCCAAGTGTCTTTGCCTTCTGGGGACTCATGCATAACGCCGTGTGTAGAATTCACACTAAAGCATGGTGTACGGACAAAAGCAGAAATATGCATACACACAAAAAAATCCAGATGCATAAATCGGTGCATATGCCAACTTCCACGTTCTTCCGCTATATAAATCCTGGTCAGTGTGAAAAGTAACGTACGTGCACACGCCTGCCATCCCACCCTGTCTCCTCACAGAATTACGCCTCTTTGAATATGAAAATCAATATAAATAGCCCTTAAGCTCAGCATACTATGAAAAGACAATGACAAAAGCACGGGGGAAAATAGAAGAATTTCAGCGAATACCAAGTGGAGGCAAGGAAAAACATACTATTTGTTGGTTTAAGCAGTGGAATAAACAACAAAAGGAAATTGAAATCGATTAACATAGAGTGTTGGAGAAACTCGAAAGTTCAAGTTCACAAAGTTGCACAGTGCCCAAAATAAATAAAAGGTTGTCAGATATCAAAGTCACCGTAAAAAAGCGAGTCATAGCCCACCACCTGAGTGTCATATGGAAGCTTATTTGGATACAGAGAAAGGAAAAAAAAAATAGGGACACAGTGGGAAGAAAAGCTCAAAATGTCAACTTTAATCTCGAAATTTCCACTTTAATCACATAGTTTATTTTGTCATTAAAGTAGAACGTCATAAACTTCATCTTCATCGTTTAATTTACTAGTTTCTCAGATACCATTGTAGCTAAAGTAGCATGTTGTCAAGCCATTTGTAAGCTTAGAACGCTGATTCTTCAAAACTTTTAAGAAACATTGAAATATCTTTGTAGCACATGTTTAATTATTGTATCCATCTTTCCATCCAGTGTCGCGCCAGTTCCAGCAAGAATATAACGTGAGGGAGGAACAATCCCTGAACGGGATGCCAGCTCTTCACTAGCGCTGCGACACTGTGTCCTTGCATGTTTAATTATTAACAATATAGATTATTTAAATGATGTTAAAATTTTATCTGTATAATGTAATAAACATATTTTGCTGCATTTCATCTTAAAAATTATATCATCATCATATGTAAATAAATGCTTTACATATGGCTCAGGTGCAATATTATAACTGTATCGCAAGTTTACAGTGAGGTAATTGTACTTTTAAGTACAAACAGTTATACAAGGAGCACTTAATGGACTGATTGAGTGTGTTTGTAGTACTTGGGATGAAACTGTTTCTGAACTGTGAGGTCCCTACAGGAAAGGCTCTGAAGCGTTTGCCGTATGGAAGCATTTAAATAGACTGTGCGCATGGCTAAGGCAGCATGTGCTTGATGCTGTATAATGATAATTTTCTTTCCGATCAGCTGCTGTAGAGCTATGATTCCACACTCAGAAATAGTGGGTTAAATACTCTGAGTGGTGCACTGACAGTGACAACGCTAAAGCAGCTATGGTATTTGGAATAGTTTGGCCATTTTGTGGACCATTATATTCAGTCAGTCAGTCATTTGTCAATCCACTATATCCTATCCTATCCTAAGGGCCACAGGGGCCTGCTGGAGCCAATCCCAGCCAGCACAGGGTGCAAGGCAGATACAAATCCCGGGAAGGGTGCCAGACCACCACATAACCATTATATTGTTACAGGTTAATTACAATCAGATGCCTTAAACCAGGGGTCTCCAACACGTCGCTTGCAAGCTACCGGTGTCTCACAACCCCTTTCCAAGTAGTTCGCCAAAGGTTTAATGGATCGTACATAAATTTGAAAACTTGATTGGTCAAATTAGGGGTGGGTGATCTTTCCAAAAAATCATATCATGATCCTTTTAACAAAAAAATCACGATCCACAATCTGAATTGCAATCTATCTTTTCAATGTGGCATACATTTAACAGAATATCCAGACTCAAACTCATCAAGCAAACATCAAGCAAAGTTGAATTCAATTGTTCTCTCATTCACTAGCTAAGAGGAATTAAGGAACATGCCCTGAAGCTGGCAAGTGAGAGAGGAGTGCCCCCTACCTCCCCTCGGCCCGCTGTGTCTCTCTTGGATTTGTGCAAATAAATCGGTACCGCAAGTGAACTATGATACATAGCAAAATGAGATAACTCGCAAAACCAACCGGAACATTCAAGCAAATTATAGAAAAAAACCTGATCTAATTCCGTTAAGTAGTTCTCTCGTGAAAAGCGGACAGACAGACATTGGATATACATATACATATTATATATTAGTAAACCTTCAAAATAATGTGCTGTTAAAGCCTCAACAGCATCCTCAGCATTTCTGGAGCTTAGTAGAGCCAGATAACTATAAGAATCTTCACCAAGTAGCTCTGAAAATGTTTGCTTTGTTTGGGTCTGCATACCTCTGTGATTCTGCCTTTTCTGACATTAATGTCATAAAATCAAAGTTCAGAACAAGACTGACAGATGAACATTTAAATGAGTCCATAAGAGTGAACCTAAGTGGCTACACTCCACCATACACCTCTCTTGTGGACTCCATGCAGTGCCAGTCATCTGACTAACTAAAAAACACATCACACATGCAACTGGACATGTGAATACTCTTGTGAAGTGAAACAGTGACATGTAACAAAATGACAAATTTATTTATTTATTTATTTTTATTTATTTATTTATTTATAAAGCACTTTAAAAACAACTTCAAGGCTGACCAAAGTGCTGTACAATAAAAAAAAAAAGAAAAACCCAACATATCAGACACACGAAACCGAAGGGTAAATGAAACAGAAACACATAAACACATAAGAACTAAAAAGATGCTTAATAAAAAAGTATACAGACAGCCATATCATACTGGGTTAAAAGCCAGAGAGTAAAAATGTAAAAATGTGTTTTTAAATAGGATTTAAAGACAGCTAGTGAAGGAGCCTGCCTAACATGCAACGGCAAATCATTCCAGAGTTTTGGGGCTGCAACTGAAAAGGCTCGATCACCTCTGAGTTTGCATCGTGCCTTGGGAACACATAAAAGCATCTGGTCTCCTGACCTGAGAGAGCGAGACGTACATAAGGGTGCAGCAGTTCCGACAAATAAAATGGGGCACAACCATTAAAAGATTTAAAAATAAATACAAGGATCTTAAAATTGATTCGAAAACTAATTGGAAGCCAGTGAAGGGAAGCCAAAATCGGGGTAACATGCTCATGCTTTCTTGCGCCAGTTAAAAATCGAGCCGCAGTGTTTTGCACCAGCTGTAGGCGAGCAATGGAGGCCTGGCTAATTCCAAAAAGAAGTGCATTGCAGTAATCTAGATGAGATGTGATAAAAGCATGGATCATTGTTTCAAGGTTGCGCTTAGACAAAACAGGCTTTATTTTTGACAGCCGCCTCAACTGGAAAAAGTAAGATTTTACCACTGCGTTCACATGGCTATCAAGATTTAAAGTGGAATCCATTTTCACCCCTAAATTTGTGATCATGGATTTCTCAAATTGAGCCAAAGTGGAAAGGTTGATGCGGGGGTCCTGCTGGTGCTATTGGGTCTAAATAGCATGACTTCTGTCTTGTTCTCATTAAAATTTATAAAATTTAATGCCATCCAACTCCTTATGTCAATAAGGCAATCAAGCAGGGGCTGGACAGAACATGGACCTTGGCACTTCAGAGGGAAATAAACCTGACAGTCATTTGCATAAAGATGAAAGGAAATACCGTGTTTCCGAAAAATAGCACCAAGTGGCAGCAGGTACAAGGAGAACAGAAGAGGTCCCAGGATGGAGCCCTGTGGTACCCCCCAGGGAAGGGCAACAGAGGTGGAAGTAAAATCATCAATGCTTACACAAAAACTTCTATCTGAGAGATAGGACCTAAACCATTGGAGAGCTGAACTTGTGATGCCCACTCACTGCTCCAGCCTGGAGATGAGGATCTCATGGTCTGTTGTGTCAAAGGCAGCTGTTAAATCCAGAAGTATAAGTAGTACACAGTCACCAGAGTCCACTGTTAAAAGAATATCATTAAAAACCCTTAACAGAGAAGACTCAGTGCTGTGATGAGTTTTAAACCTAGACTGGAACACTTCCAGAATTGCAGGTTTGTCCAGAAAGGACTTCAGTTGGGTATAGATGACTTTTTCCAAGAGTTTGGACAAAAAAGGTAGCTTGGAAATAGGCCTAAAGTTAGACATAACAGAGAGGTCCAGACCCGTTTTTTTTCAGCAGTGGTTGCACAACAGCATGTTTAAAATTTTTAGGCACCACACTAGAGGTTAAACTATTATTAATAATTGTAAGAATAGAAGGACCCAAAGTAGAAAAGACCTCCTTAAGAAGTCGAGGAGGGACAACATCAAGGGGGGAGCCAGACGGCTTCATACTGGAAACCAGCTGCTTTAAAAAGGGGAGAGTGATAGGCTTGAAGTGATCAAACACAGCCAAACAGGGTATTAAAATGGTTGAATCATGAGAAGGTGGTGAAATGAGGGCACTAGAGCTTACAACCTTCTTCAAACAAAGTAAAGAAATTTATTGCAACTTTACAGAGGCTTCCAGAAAGACAGGTTCATGAACATTAAGTACAGAACTCAATGTGTTAAAAAGTACACGGGGGTTGTGAGAGAACCAATAACTTCAGAAAAAAAATTTGATCTTGCAGCTTTCAAAACTTTCTGATAACACAACCAACTTTCTCTCAATATTTCAAAAGAAACCTGCAACCTGTCCTTTTTCCACCTCCGCTCAGCTCTCCTGCACTCCCATCTATATGCACGGGTATTAGCATTTAACCATGACTCAGAGCTGGGCTTTAGTTGCCTGTTCTTTAATCGTGCCACAGAGTCCAGAGCAGTTTGGCAAGCAGAATTAAATTGAAGTGTTAGCGCCTCAGTATTGGAAGACACCGAGGGCTGTGAGGTCACTTCGTAATTAAAAACAGCAGAAAACTGAGCAGCAGTGGAAGATTTAAGAGCACAGCAGCGCCGTACAGGTGCATATGGTTTAGCAAATTGACAGAGAGGAACAAAATCAAATAAAATGGGCATAAGGTCTGAAAATACTGCATCACCAATTTCCAGATTAAGAACAGCTACACCGCGAGAAAAGACAAGATCCAGTGTATGCCCACATTCCTGAGTGGGACCAGTTGCAGACTGAATTAGACTAAAAGAATCCATTAAATCTAAAAAGTCCTTCACCAAAGGCTTCTTAGTACAACAGATATGAATATTAAAATTCCCAACAATTAAAACATAAGTTCTGCCAAGAATTCAGAAAAGTCACTTATAAAATCCTAATTATACTTTGGTGGACGATAAACCACCGTGCAGAGCAGCACAGGAGAATGACCCAACTCAAAAAGACTCCGTTCAAAGCTGGAGAAAGAAACAGCTAGAAACCGTTGTTTACAATCGAAGTTGCATTTGTAGACAGTTGCTAAACCTCCACCACTACCTGAGAACTGCAGGGAATTAAAATACAAGCAGCCACACAGCAACAATTCAGAGAAGGCACTGGACTCACCGGGAGACAACCAGGTTTCAGTTATACAGAGGAAATCCAATCCATGAGATGTGAAGAAATCCTTTAAGATAAAAGTTTTGTTCGTTACAGATCTAGCATTCACTAGACCCATCCTGATGGGAGCCGGGTCTGAAGCTGCAATAGTGAGCGGAGTACGTGCCAGAGACCGCAAATTCTGGAGATTCGCTCCTCGCCAGCACAGGTGAAATGGGCATGGGCGCAGGGGTGGCATCGCCTGATCCGATCCAAACACAGGTACAAGCCAGAAGTCCACAGGGTCCCGGGAGTGCCATGATGCAAAAAGGTGAGGAGCCGATCTATGTTGAGCTAGAAAAACTTAGGGAGATTGAGCTAAACAGGCTTTTAACTTCACCAACCGCACGCCGCGTTTACCTCGGCATCTGTGATGCTTCCTCCAGCGAGGTGGACCTGGAGCAAGGTAGAGGAATGTCGGTATTCCAGATAGGAGCTGGGGAGGAGGATAATCTCGTCCTCCATTTTTGGACTGTACAAGTTTTACAGCAGAGAAGCGAATATCCAGAAGTGTTTGGCGATCATACATCAGTAATGAGTTGACATTTTGTATGACACACACAGAAATGACAACAAAAACATAAGCAAAAACAGAGAACGGTAGACTACATGCCACACACACACTGGTGCCATCTTCTTCCTTGTTAAGTTTCCCAGATAAGTAATATCTGTGTATTTGTAATTGCATTGCTTTGTTTTGACAGCATTCATGTTTTAATTCAGTAGTGTGAGATACACTAGAAAATGCATGCAGACATACAAAATGCACTTGAAGTTGAACTAAATAGTTTTTGTGATGTTTTAATGCAAAATGTGAGTTGTGGACACCAACGTTTTGTAAATGTTCAGGCAAAACAATCTTATTCAGTTTGTTTGGGTTGAAATAAGCTATGAGACGTTAGAAAACATGAGTAGCTCTCAGCCATTTTCATTTTGTAAAAGTAGCTGTCAGGGGAAAAAAGGTTGGAGACCCCTGCCTTAAACTAATAAACAATATGCGGTTAATTTCAGTGTATTTGATAAATCCTCGTCAGGGATATGAATCTAAAAAATAAAGAGAAACTACACTTGAACAAAAGCACTGCTTTGACGCTGGGTGCCACCAGTTTGCAAAACTGAGCGGAGAACTTGCGGATTGAGCTGGTGTGAAAATGTGCGTGGCTTTACGCCAAGTTTAGTTTTTATACATCACGATGTGAGTGTGGAAACGGGTATAGGCAATTTTTTTATTTAAAACTTTAAAATAATTAAACAATTAATCACAAAAAACAAGCTATTTAAAAAGGGCAGGCTCAATCTGTAGAAAGTGGCAGTGGAGGAAAGAATGAAGATAAAACCTATGGCCATTATGAACAATGCTGCACATCTCCACTATGGCACACTAACACTGAGCACTTCTAACCAACAAATTACTCAGCAGAAGTATGCTAAGAAATGCTACTGATGCTCTTTGGTGGACCATTAGCTTTTATTATACCATAAAGTTTTTTTTTGTATCTGCTCTCCATGAAAACTTAGGATAAAAAAAATTCTTCGTCATCATTATAAAACAGAAAAGTGGGGCATTAACATATAAAAATATAATTTTTAGGTGGAGTATTCCTTTAAATAGATATAGTTTCCTTACAGGATGAATTATGTTTTGCACTAGGAAAGGTAATGGAAGTGACCTGAAGAGGAATCATTATGCAATCCAGACATCAAAACCAAGAATCAAGCCTATCTTTCATCTGATCAAAAAATCACGAGCCAGGAATCAAAGTAGGAAAGAAGCCAAAACCTAGGAACTGGGAAATCTGCATAGCACTACTACACACATGCAGATGGGTTTTTATTTAGTTATCTGCCAAACTTGCCAACAATCTTTATAGTTAACTGCATAATATCTGTATAATAATAATATCTGCTTGTAGATATTTGCTCTGTAGCAACTTTCTACATGTTTTGACAACAGGGGTAAAAAATGGGGCCACCCTAGTAGAATCTATATGGCAATGGAAATAATACTAAATAATTCTCAAACTACCTGAATCATGATGTTTTATTCTTTACAATATTTGGTTTAACACATACTTTATTTTTGTCTTCATTAAAATATCTTAATTGCATGTTTGACAGGGGCACCAACATCAGAGAAATAGTTGCAGCCTATACAGAAGAAACAGGAAATGATAGATAGATAGATAGATAGATAGATAGATAGATAGATAGATAGATAGATA
>JANRMT010062831.1:10447231-10470411 GCA_026402145.1 Polypterus bichir lapradei
AGTGTGTTACATAAGCTATGAAAAAGATTCGTTTCTTACTGCATCAATAAACAGCTCGTCGTCTTCTTTATCTGAGACCTGACACACGGCATGCACGGGTTTTTTTTTTAACACTGTCTTCCTTTAGCGGGACATTCACTTTTTCCACCGTGTGCTTTGTTTCTGCAGTAGCTGTACTTATTACATACTTATCTTGTATTTATCAGACGCTTCATATTTTTTTGCTGCCTTTTCAATTGTGTAATTCGGTTTTTGTTCAGCGCTCTTCGGAACTGTTGCTTTTTGTCTGTGCACTGCGTCAGTTCACGTCAGCCGCTCGGTGTATAGGCATCGAACTTTCCCAGCTGTGCTGTTGCCAGTTCGTGCTATGTCCATGGCTGTATCTAATGCTACCGAAGTCCCGGTACTTAAAACTTTCTCTCGCAGTTTCGCTGAGTTTGTGCCAAACACCACCCTGACTATGTAACTTCCTCTGCATAAGCACAGTCCTTCACCCGTCAATATTTACCCGTGGCAGTTTGCTATTGGATTGCCGCTGACGGACGGCCTTATATGGGCAGGCACTAAATTACAAACGCCAGCGGCAGCCTGTCTATGAACTTAATTTAAAGTGTAGGTTTACACTGTGCTTTGTTTCCGAAGTAGCAGAACTCATGAATATGGTTGTATATATCACTCGCTCGCTTCTTATTGTTTCGCTGCCTTCTCAATTATATAATGCATGTTTTCTTCAGTGCTTTTTGGGGCTCTTCCTGGTTTTCTACGTACTGCGTGATTACGTGGGAGGCGTGATGATGTCAAACTCCGCCCCCACGGGTTTCAAGCTCATCTCCATTACAGTAAATGGAGAAAAACATCTTCCAGTTATGACCATTACGCGTAGAATTTCGAAATGAAACCTGCCCAACTTTTGTAAGGAAGCTGTAAGGAATAAGCCTGCCAAATTTCAGCCTTCTACCTACACGGGAAGTTGGAGAATTAGTGATGAGTGAGTGAGTGAGTGAGTGAGTGAGTGAGTGAGTGAATGAGTGAGTGAGTGAGTGAGGGCTTTGCCTTTTATTAGTATAGATAATTAAAGAGGCTCTACACTTTAGACAATTATTTAAAAAAATGTCAGCATTTAAAACTTTCTTCTGGTCTCATTATCCAAAAATGAAATAACTGAAGGATTTCAGATATAAAAGGGGAAAAAACAAACAGATCAGTGGTTACAAGTGAATCTAAGAAAGGTTTCCTTGTTCCAGATGCTGTATTAATTTCATCTTGCTTGTGATGTGTAACTCATGTTTTGATGATGCACTGTAATTTTTATTTATTTTTTTTTACCTTTATTAAATCTGATTTAATCACTGGATATTTTCACAATTTTGAATACACACAATATGCATAGTCATACGTGTGTTCATAGGAGATGGTTTAAGGGCTCAAGTGAGGGTTTAGTGATGTGATAACACTATCTATTTCTCCCTCTGCAGACCTGAAGACTGACAACTCTCTGCCAGTGATATCACTTCTGGTGTCCATCCACCAGGACCTGCCTCTTCCTGCCCCACAGTCTTATGTCTGAAAGAACCTCCATCTACAGCAGTCAGAATAAGACTCTGGTCTAAGAAGACTCATTTTGCATTTTAAGCGCACATTTTTTTTATCTCAACTTTATAATTGATGGGGTTGCTTGCAATATGCCCCAAAACACTTTCATTTGTCCTGTGTCTTTATTACAGTGGTGTAGTTGGCAGAATTTTTTGCTATGGAATGCTATCCTCCGATCCATGGCTAAGAATCTACAGGCATTTAAAGTCCAGGTGGAAGAAGAAGAGGTGTGACAGATGGATCTGTCCCTGAGATTGCTTTCTTCTTCACCCTGATGATGATATATTGAGTCCTTTCTCTTGATTTTCGAGTGTACTGCTACCTATCATCACTGGGAGCATATGGAGTGGGTTTACTACAAGTGCCGTTCTTGAGGGGGCCAGCACAGTGGGCCTATTATGAACTTGATGAGCAGGCGGCCAGCAGTTACGACCAACTAAAAACCAAGGTGCTGCCTCACATAGATCAGCAGGTGAGGGTCTGTTGTGAGTGGAAATTTGACTCACAGGCATTCAATTTGTAAGGCAGAGTTGGGTGGAGGCTGAAGCCAGATGAAAATAGTACAAAAGCCATCATAGAGCTAGTCACTTGTAACTACTTGATGAACGACCTCCCTGACTACCTCACATAGCTGGTCTGGAGATAGGAATTTTATTTAAGCACCGGATAGTCCCACATAGGACCTGCTGCGACACGGAGCCTTCAGTCAAACTTCTGCATAAGCACTCAGCTCCTCCCTGCTGCTCCAAGAGTGAAGGGCTGGACCACACCATCCCCAGTTACCTTCACCTTTATGAGCCAATCGGCTACAGTTTGGTGTGAGAAGAGAGGTATTGCTGCACCGCCAATCCCTTTGTCCGTCTAAGGGCTTCTCCCCATTTGAATTATCATATGGATGACAACTCTAGTGGCTAATGGTTATATTGAAAGAGGGTTGGGAAGAAGAGGCACTCCTTTCGACCAATGTTTTGGAATATGTAGCACAATTACACAATAGATTTGCTAAAATTATTATCTTAAAAGAAAATATTAAATATGCACAATCGGCACAGGCTCACTACTATAATCCTGGCACATCCCTCCATGAATTCCAGCCCAGAGATTGTGTCTTGGTTCTTGTTCCCACTTCCCACACAAAATTATTGGTTCATTGGCTGGGCCCTTATGAAGTTAAAGAGAGGAAGGGTCTGATGAATTTGGTGAAACCAAGGAAGGAAAAGATTGCAGCTCCCTACTCTGGATATCCTTCTTCACTCATAAAACCCTTAACTTCACTCCAATTTGACACCCAATCAGTGACAGGAGCTCAAGCAGCAATCTTGTCTGTCCCAGAAGTGGTGAACGAAAAGCCCTTGAAGAACTTTCCTGATTGTCCACAACTTCATTACAGCCTAAGTTCATAATCTGAGAACGCCCATGATACCTCATGGAAGCCAAACGAACGGAAGTTGAACTTGAGATCAGACGGTTGCCAGATCTTGGTGTGACAGATAGCTTTAGTCCCTCAACCAGCCCCATTGTACTGGCCCAAAACCAGATAAAAGTTGCCGTTATTTTAATGACTTCCACTACCTAAATCAAGTTTCACAGTTCAATGCCTACCTGATGTTGATGACCTCCTCAAGTGACTCAGAAAGGCTCAGTGTTGGACATGACAAAAGGATACCGAAAAAAATCCTTCAATGGAATCCACATAGAAAAAGACTGCATTCAGTACCCTTAGTGGCCATTTGCAGTACTAGGTCCTCCCGTTTGGTTTGCATGGAGTGCCTGCAACCTTCCATTGCCTGGTGGATGGAGTGCTGAGTCCTCATAACTCCTATAGTGCCACCTAATTAGATGATATTGTCATTTATTCCAGTACATGGGAGGATCATGTAAAGCAGGTTGGTGCAGTGCTTCTGACACTAAACAATGCAGGGCTTAGGAATAACCCTAAAAAGCATCCTTTTTGGGTTGACTGAAGTTAAATATTTGGGCTACTTGACATGACAATGCACCAACGTTGATGTCATAAAGAATTAGCCCCATCCAGAAACTAAGTGGCAGCTCCAAGCTTTCTTGAGGTTAGTGAGATATTATTGCTGGTTTGTCCCTCGCCTTTCTGAGAGGGCAGTGCCCTTGACAAATTTAACAAGGAAGCAAGCACCAAGCGCTGTGGTATAAGATGAAAAGTCAGAAGCTGCATTCTGTGACCTGAAACAGGCCCTTATGTCAACACCTATATTAGTTACACCTGATTTTTCTTGCTTTTTAACTTACAGGCCAATGCTCTTCATCAATGTTGTTGAACACTCCATAAGACCAGGTATTAACCAACTGAGGTACTATCTGCTGGGTTACGAATTCACTCTGGTGATGAACCATGCATCTTTAGAGTGGATGGCTCTTCATAAAGAGTCCAACCCCTCTGTCACCAGGTGGTTCTTGGACTTATGAGTTGAAAGTCCTACATCATTGGGGTACTGTCCATGCCAACAGCAATGCTCTTTCTCATGTTCATGATCTCCCAGCTTGGATTGCTTAACCTGATGGGTCTGGGTAAAGGGGGTGTTTTGTACTGTCAGACGCGTTTGCATGAGAGACCACTTAAGGGCTTAAGTAATGGTAATTCTCTATAAGTTCAGGGGGTGGCTCTATATGATAACAATCTCTTTCTCTTTCTTCCTTTTCAGACAAGAAGACCGACATCTCTCCTCCAATGATGCCACTTTCCAGTGTTTATCCACCTCTTCCTGCCTAGCAGCCATATGACAGGAATAAATGCCATCTTATACAGTCAGAATAAGACTCTGGTCAAAGAGGAATTGTTTTGCATTTTAAATATATGTTTTATGTTTCTTTTGAACTTTGTAACAGACAGGATTGGCACTTTTACTAAATAATGTACTCTTTTTAACCTTTTATGGTTTTAATATAAGAAAACAAACACATACAGTAATACAGAGTTAAGTCAAAGGTACACTTGTATAAACAGTATAGCAGTATGGTAGTTGAGTTCAAAAATAGCAAAACATTACATCAAACTGTAAAAGCTTTCTTCCAGCTTCCACATCAGAAAACTGTATGACAAAGAAGCTCAATATGGTTCCTCGTATATTAAAACAGCTACAAATTCCAAGCAAAGGTCCAGTCAGGCATTTTGCAATAAAATTAATGCATTTCTAAAAAAAAATCATTCTTTTTTCTTTTTCCATTTTAAAATACTATAACACATTGCTTTTCCACTCAGTTATGGAAGGTGGTTTAGGATACTTTTAAATAAGCAAGATGAGTCTTTATGCAGGCAATGTACTATAGGATACCTTAACAGATTTTACCTAAATAATTTTATCCCATGTATTGCATCTGTAAGTTGTGGAAGTGATTTTAGATCTGAAGCACTCTGAGAGCACCATCAAACCATATAACCTAGTTTACACCGTGTATGCAGTTCAGATCTTGCCCTGAAACCAGGATACTACTTGTAGCTGACAGCATACCTTTCACAATTTGAACCAATTTTATTTTATGTCAAGGTTTAAGTTTTATGTTAATATATAAAGTAGAGTACATTGTTTGCCTAAGGCAGATAGAAATAAACAGATCATAGACCGAAACCAGCCTTTAATTTTGTATATGGTACACAGAATTGCTTACAGGCAACACATACAGGTAAAATTCTGTTACAGCAAACTCCCAGGAACCTAAAAAATATTTCGTTGTAACGAAAATTTTGTTGTATTGAGATTCTGTATTTGTTACTATAGTGCTTTCTTTAACTTGCGTCCAGGCATTTGCAATCATTTCAATAGCTTCTTTCGCATTAATTTTAATCTCCTCCTGCCTACAAGTTATGCTAATGAGAATTTTTCTCAGCATTTCCTTGCGATCATACACTTTCAGGGTGCGAATGATGCCCAAATCCAATGGCTGAAGTTGGGTGGGAGGAATTCAACGCAAACATTATCTAAATGTTAAAGCTTGTTGTTGGCAGCACAGTTATCAATCAGAAGCCGAATCATCCTTTTCTTCTTCATATTGTGAGGTTTCTGAACTCATTTGAGACCCCTCCCCACTCCCTACCCAACGGGAACGACACACTGAAGAGCGTCCTGAAGCGCGATTACCGCATCTGTGTAAGATTGTTTGTCTGTTGCCAGGGCAGGGCAACATCAGGCTCATAGCGCTGCAGTGAAGCGACACAGAAGCAAATCATAAAAGATCGGGGTTGCGCAATAAGTCCCTGTCTTGCACCCAAAAACACGAGGCTTAGTCTCAGTACTTTAACAAAACCAGCTTTATTCAGCTTGAAACAGGAACGGCACAGTTATTTATTGTAGCGTGATCTGCCACTCTGCTATACACAGACGCAGCAGTGAGGCAGGGTCGTGGCCAGATCAGTGACCAAGTAAACCTGTTTTCTACATTTACAATGTACCGTGCATCACCCACCGATATCTTTTCTGTTTGCTTTGGCAGAGAGACGCAGCATGGCTTTGAGCCTGCTGTTGCCCCAGCAACAGATAAACAGTCTTCCATAGACGTGGAGATCTGACGTCGGGATGCTCTTCGGCGTGCTGTCTAGTTAGGGGAGGTCCCAAGAGAGTTTACAAACCTCACATTTTCTTGAATGAGTGCCACATTAATAGGAATGTTTCTTGAACATTCTGAACCACATAAAAACTGCTTTTTCGATGTCTTCAAATACAACAGTTCACATACATTTGCAACCCGAGATTTTTCTTCTTTTTTTGCTCGGTCTTTCAAGAAAGTTGACAGCATTGATGGTGCAATTCCAAATTCACTGACGTCTTTTTTCTTTTTGCCGCAATCGAGAGCTGCAAAAATGTAAATTTTTTTTTTTCTAATATGAACTATCATTTTTTTGTATCTGCTATTTCTATAGCAGGGTGACAATGTTAAATTCCAATGGATGTTTTTCAAATGTTGACGAGCAATAAGCAAAAGGTATCACTGAAAACTGCAGGAAACAAAAAAGGCAAAAAAAAAAAAAACAGTACGAGGAAAGTTTGAAGAAAGAAGAAAAAAATAATTACAATGTTTCTGTTGGGGATTGTTGTGCAGAACTGAGCTGCGGCCACAGAACTAACTGCTCTGTGGATAATTCATTCAGGCATTTCAAGGTTTCTGTGCACTTCGTTGTAATGAAAGTATCTGCTGAATGTACTTTGTAGTAACGAGATTTCTATAGACTCCCGTCATATGGGGAAACAGTTGGGACCATAAAAATACTTTGTTGTAATAAAAATTTCGTTGTAAAGATATTCGTTGTAACGGAATTTTACCTGTAGTTCTAAACTTGTATGTAATCTGCTAGCATCATATAGTTCTAAACTCATACATTATCTAATCTCTTCCAGTAACTTATAGCAGGTGAAGCATAGTCAAACCAGATTCAGTGCAAAAAAAAGAAATAAGCTTCCTTATTAATTTAACTTATCAGAATATGCATGACGAACCTTAACTTTGTCTTGTTATGCAATTTGTTTTCCAATTTCTCATGATATGCTTAAAGTCATTTCTTAGATACAAAAATGCCACCTTATATAATATGTAGAACTGTCTTACTGCAAGGTGTTACAATACAAGCATGTTTCTGTCTGAGGGACTAGACTAATTGGCTATGCAGAGTTCTAGATTTGCACTTGGATGTGTCTGCACATGTGCAACTTGATCATTTTTAGTTTAGTGATGGAGCTTGGAGGCCACAGCCCCTTATTCTTTCAATTTTAATTGAGCATTTGCACTTCCAGATTGAAATTTTCTCAAGCCAGTGAACAGGTACGAAAAATCTACCTTTTGTTACTTCAAAGATAGCCACAGTAATCTGAAAAAAGAAAGTAGGTTAGTATCAGGAAAAGCTCAAGCAAAGCATATGGCTGAGTAGCATCTTGGTCTTCACCTACTGTTGAAGAGGACCACCTAATGGTGCTAAATTTGATAAAAGTCACCAAAAAGCCTGACATATGCTTCTTCTATTTCATGGAAAAAACAACCATGTGTTATGCATACACATAGTCCCCAAGTATTACTGTGAGTGCTAGAAACCTGGAGGTGATGAAGCAGAAAATAACCTTGGTAAACGCAAAAAAAGCTCAGAATATTGGAAGATCAAAACAAAACTGAGTAACCTGAAATTAAAAGGGCAAGACGAAACTGAAATTCAGTTACTGGGTTAATTCCAGAACATAAAATCCTACCACAAGGGCTTACTGAGAGATAAAACAGTGTGCAATCGCCACCATATTTATATCGGCAATAACCCTGCAACTTCATCAAAGCAGCAATTACACTCGTGTGACTACTTTCAAGGTGTTGCATAAATAAAGGAAAACAGTAAATAGTAACTTTGTAAGTTCAATCTCTAAATGTCAAACAACATTCAGAATTTAAACACTCCAAAATATAGTGAGCAGGAAAGATTTAAAACTTTACACACCAACAGCAGTATTTTAAAGTCAGTTCTAAATGACAAGAATAACCAATGCAATGACGCTAAATCTGGGGGGAGTGCTCAAATTTTCTTTTTCTAATTAGGATTCTTGCTGCTTCTTGCAGGTTTCCAGAGAAACTGATACAATTTTAAAGTATACTTTGCTGGTTGTACAGGAGGTGGGAATAGTAGATTAATAAAATTAAAAGTGTGGGTTGAACAGATAAAATGAAAGCAAAGCTGAGGTAAATACTAAAAAATAGAAAAAACTATTTGAGTTTAAAAAAAAAATCAATATGCATCTTACACTCACCTTTCACCACTAAATATTCACTTTCAACATCCATGCAGCAATTGTTGACCTTTCAGCATTAACTGTTCTTAACATTTCCTTACTTACTCTTAACAGATCCTTTCACCCTTTTCAGAGTTCATTTTTTAGGTTTTTCTTTGGATTTTGTTTTCTTTTTTTTCTTTGCAAAATAAAAAGTGGCAGTGATTCAAATGTTTTCATCATGCACACTTTTAGCTACAGCCCTGTCACAGTGAGTACTCAGGATTTTCAAAAGACAAGCTTGTTTTTTCCCAAGTGTTTAGCTGTGTTTGCAGGGCTATTGTGCCTGGGAATATTTTTTCTTTTTCTCTCTTTTTTCCTTTTACAAAAACACATTAATAGTAGAATCTGTTCAATGCCATATTTGCATCACGAAATAAACTGTTTTTCTATCCCTTTTTCAATATTAATAGCAAGCAAAGGTCTTCACAGAATAGTTCATTTTCCATTCAGCGTTTACCCTCCGCAGGCTGCCAGAAGACTCAGTTCAGAAAAAATGTTTAAGTTACAGTTCTTACTGTAATTTTTTTTATAAACATGAACTCCATTAAAACTGTAATATTTATAGCTTTTTATCATTATTTTTCTCATCCTTTATTTAAAAACATTGACACTATCAAAAAACTTCCAAAATCATCAGTTGAAGACATTGTTTGGCTACAAGAGGAAATTCAATAAATTCAATAGAATTATAAAAAGAAGTACTAAATAAAATTGTGTTAAAAAATCTGACATGTTTGTGAAAAGTAAAAGAGGCAAGTTATTGAACTCAAAGCCCTATTCTACTCATTTCTACTCACACACAAATCTGTTGCAGATACTTTGTTGAATGTGAATGGCATGGTGTTTAAAACAAAAACAACTAAGAAGCAAGACAAGCTAGATATTCCTCAAGAAAGGTATTAGAAATAAAGAAATTATTTTACCAAATTTTCTCATTCCCTTTCAATACCTGACTAAAATCAGACACATACTACCAGTCAAAAGTTTTAAAACACTTCAGTTTATCCAGTTTTTCTTCAGATTTAATTAGGTAAATCTAATTTAATTTACTTTAATTGCTGCAAGGCATCTGTAGGTTGTAAACCTATTAGTTGTTCCCTGAAGAAAACCATTTGCAATATTTTGATATTACTGCTAGCCTTTTCAACCATTTTAGGTCATTCATTGCATTTCAACTGATTAAATTTGAAGAAAAACTGGAAAACCTCAGGTGTTCTAAAACTTTTGACTGGTAGTGTATATTGAACACTACTGCTGACCAGTGAATTTCACCAAAGCGTTATTCGTAGCGAATTTTCTATGTTCGTGTTCGCCCTTGCTCATCAAATTATTTACTGGCAATTCAGCTTGTTTATGAGAACTTTTTTTTCCAAGCATCCCATAATGTTTGTGAGGCCAGCACAGCATTCCCCAGAGCTGTAACAACCAACACTGGATGGGACCACCCCCCAGGTATATAATGCTGATGTTTGCATTACAGACTTTGTGGAACTTAGTTAGTGGTAGAGATAAGAGTGAGCAAGCAACAGAGAGAGGGAGAAAGAGAAAGAAAGAAATGAAAGAACTTATTGCTGTTTAGATTTTGTTTGGTTGTAAGTTTTTAATTTTATTTTTTTACAGATTTGTGGCCATTTCTTGTATTTTGTTCATGGTTATCATTCTATCCACGTGTTTTGCTGTTAAAGGTGCTCTGGTGGGTGTATGTGGCTTAAGAAAAAAAATGCCCTAGATTTGTTCTCCAGTTGTTTTGCGTGTTTGTGTATTTTTTTATTAAAAAAAAAAATATATATATTCAATTCCCATGTGAAAGCTGGGGGAAGGAGAGCTGGTTGTGGCTGTGGCCATGGTGTTGATTGAGGGTGCGGTGCCACCAACCCATCCACGCCTTCTCAACTTCCTGTGGTGATACCTGTTAGTCTTGTAGTGATGACTGTGCACTCAACAAGCTGTGGCCAGGGCCCCAGATCCTTAACAGGTCTCCATGAGGAGGACCCCCCAAAGGCTCTTTTATCACACTTTGGGGGATCTCAGGGAAGAAGTCCAAAAGGAGGAAAGGCTAGGCTTGTTAAATGACAGACAGGAGCTTTTGGGGGAGGCACATTTAGGGAGGGAGATAGTGAGGACTCAAAGCTTCCACCAACTACACAGTGACACAGTGGGGCAGGGGCAGTGCATCACCTGCTGTGGAGCACCTGCATGATCCTCTTATAGCTGCCTCTGTTGACCTAGAGTCTGACTCGGTCGAAGAAGAGATTGGTGAAAGTGACAGACCCTGAGTGCCACTTACACAGTTGCAGAGTTGCAGCTCTAGCAATTAGGTGGAGAGGCACCAGCATCAGAGTCAGTGAAGGGGATGCAGCACTGCCACAGAGTTCAGTGCTAGGCACTGTCCTGTCTTGGTAAGCAGTGCCACTGGCAGGCAGGAGTTAGCAGTAGACACCCTGATCCATAATGTGACGCTTGTTGCTGCTACCATGAAAGATAGGGTCGTGCCACCCACATCACCTACCTGCGGCTATTTTAGCATATTGACTGAGGATCAGGCCACTGAGGTCTGCAACCTCTGCCAGGAGAAGGTCTGCAAGGGGCAGTCTGGTTCCAATAAGGGTATTATCACCCTAATCAACCATATGAAGAACCACCACAGACTGCTGTGGAATCAGTATCGGTGTAACATATGGCAGGGCTGGCAGGCCTCTACCGGCTCATTTTCCGTATGTGTTGCCTGCTCCCACTCCTGATACCCCTTGTATCAGAGTCTGCCAGTGCAAGCCAGTCCTCAGCTGCAGAAGTTCACACTCAGAGGTGGCCAGTGTGCAGCTCCTCCTTTTCCACGCCTTCTTCTATCCCTCCAGTTAGTGTACAGCAACTGTCTACCATCACCCAGCTGCTGGAGTGAAAGAGGCTCCTCCTACCCAGCCACCCCCAAATTCAGCTTCCAAATGGGCACCTGGCAAAATTATTGGCACTGCAGCTCCTGCCCTATTGGCTGGTGGACACTGCCCCCTTCTGCCAGCTAAAGAGCTGCGGCATCCCCACCTGGCTGATCTCCAGCTGTCATTATTTTGCCAGAAAGGCTGTCCTAGCCCTCCACCAGCATGTGGCACGGAATGTAGGTTTGTTACTCAACAATGCTGTGGGCAGACGGGAACACCACAAGGTAGTGAACCACTGTCTGTTGGAGCAGGGTACCAAGGCCCAAGCACCACCACTGGGAAATTTTACTGGGGACCAGTGGCAACAGATGCAGCAACTCTGCAAGGTGCTGGCTCCTTTTGAGCAGGCCACTAAGTTTATCAGCTGGGGGAATTCTGGCTGGAATGATGTGCACCTCTTAGTGTTCCTGCTGGACAGGATGTGTGGAAAGACTTTTTCTAGCCTCAATTACCCAGTCTGACACAGGATGGCAATAGCAGCAGTCACCACCAGCAGCTGGACTGCATGGTGAGTGACTACCTGGGGTCCAGCGGTGCAAAAGATTCTATGTGTACTGATGACCCCATGGAGTTCTGGGTGTTGAGCCTGGATTTAGGCTGTGAGCTTTCTCAGTATGCGCTGGAAGTGCTGTGTTACCTGGCTTCCAGCTTACTGTCTGAGTGGGGTTTACACAAACAAGAGGACCTGGTTGCTGACCTTTATAAAAATGAATGAGTCTTGGATCAGCAGTGATTTCCAGCCCCCTTCTGCTGATTCTAGGGACCTGATGGATTCCTTGTCTATTGCTCTGTACCACGCTCCTTCTGTTTTCTTGTAAATGATACGTACACAGGGCTTTTAAGTTCCACATCACTGTGAATTCATGCTACTATTGCCACTGTCTACAAGAAATTTTACTGTCATGATTTTTAATTCAATTAATTTTAGCCCAGGGAGGCATGGTGGTAC
Source organism: Polypterus bichir lapradei (assembly GCA_026402145.1). NCBI lineage: Eukaryota > Metazoa > Chordata > Cladistia > Polypteriformes > Polypteridae > Polypterus > Polypterus bichir. Next base: position 10,459,483 of record JANRMT010062831.1, read on the forward strand.
AATGGTTGCTGCCTCAGATCTCAGATCACCTTTTTGGCCAAAATAATCGGTTCAGCATAGTTGGGAGATGCTTCCCTAGCCCTTTGGGCCAATTAAAAACCCAGTGAGATTAAGAAAGTATTCTCTTTGCCAGTAATTTCTTTGAATTTCCTGGTTTTAAAGATCTCATTATTTATGACTTTAGACTCTGGTTTGGCATATTCTCTTTGTTTTGATGAAACATAGGATTGCTTTCTGGTTATGAAGTTTGCACATCTCTCACTACTTTCTACTTCAATCTCATGGATATCCAGTCGCGCATTGGTTGGCACTATGAAAAACACACGATCGTGCTCACAGTTAGTATCACTAGTCTACCAGCTGACCCACTGCAGATTTCAACACTGGGAGAAACTTGGGGTGGGAAGAGAAAACTCATGAACGGATATGAACAGAACATGCAGATGTCATGGAAACCAAAGGTGCTAAAGTAGCAGGTGAACTACTATAGCATCAGTACTCATACCAGTTTTTTGCATTTTTCATAAAAACCAAATGCTACAGAATATAAAGCCATGAAGGTTCATTAATACTGGGCATAGTAGGTGAACTCAATTTAAGAAGTTTAACAGACAAGTAAATAATGGCGGTTCTCAGAATTTTATTTTTATAAAACCTGTAAAGCATAATTAATGAGTTATCTCTGCTTGTTGCCAAATGTGCAGGTTGATCCTTGTGTTCCATGTCAATATAACAGAAGAAGGCTTCTTTGATCTCATGGAAGCACAGTGGTTGGCACTGCTGTCTTAGAGCTCAAATCACCATTTTGGCCACAATAATCAGTCCACTATAACTGGCAGTTGTTTCTACAGGGTGGTCCAGATCTAATTATGCAATTTTCATTACGCTATAAATTATTAAGTTTATTACTCCGAGCCTGTATCCATCTGAATGGAGGACAAGTTGGACATTACATGGAAAATCAGTGCATTAATTCAATGCAAGTCCATTTTCGTTTATTACAAGATATTTCGAACAATTCTTTTGTCTTGTATTGTTTTCCTGCATTGCATTAAAAGTTACGTAATTAGATCTGGACCACCGTATAGTTCAGTTAGTCCTTCCCCATTGATTTCAATGCATTTCGCCTAGTTCAGCAAACACTTTCATGATTTTTCTAAACTTGAGGCAAAGTAAACACTGTGGAGTCCTCTCATCACTAGCAAGCACATTTCTAGATCTAGATCCTAGATGTTAGCAATGCTATTGGGAACTTTCTTAATAGGGTCACCCATTTTGAAAATGTTCCCTGCTCAGATATTATTATTATTTTTAAGACAGCCTTAGATTTATAATAAATAGTTTTTTTATCTTTTATTGAATCTATTAAAAGCATTTAATGTTCCATGCACTCAAGTCAAATTTTAAAATAACTAAATTCAATTCAACCTTCACCAATGAGAAAGATATGAAGGCCATCAGCCAGAGCAAAACTTTGAGACTAGTAAAGAGGGAAAGGAGTACTTCTCCCCAATATAACTGCTTATTCTAAAATGTTATTGATTAGAGTCTGCCAGGTTTTAAAAAAGCTTTGAACAGATCCTCAAAGTGAGAAATTGATTTTTTCCAGTTTCAAATAATATATAACCTCAGTTACCCACTTACTTAAAAGAGGTGGCCTAGGATTTGAGCAAGATAAGTCTATGTGTTAAAAGTGAAGTAAAGCCAATTACAGTTTGTTTGTCCTTCACCACTTTAAGCCCATCTGGGAGTACACCAAACACAGCTATTAATGGATTATGAGTGATTGTGGCACCAAGGCTGTCTGATAGGCATTTATAGATTTTTGTCTAGAATGATGTTAATTTGGTACACGCCCAAAAAATGTGGCCTAGTGAGGCTGGAGCTTGATTGCAACATTTGCAGGTTGGATCTTGCCCAGGTAATTTTAAATAAAATAGATGCTTGATAAAGATTTTAAGTTGAATAATTGAATGCTTTGTGCATATGAAGCTAGAGTGAATTCTGTGCATGGCCGCCTTCCATTCCATTTCTGAAATGTTGAGTAAGATATCCTTTTCCCACTGCACTCTGGATTTTGAAAGGGACGTTAGAGTGGTTTTCAAGACTGAGTCAGTCTTCAAGACTGATCAATATTTCTTCTGGAATAGAATTAGATGGGAGGAGAGGAAAATTAGACAGATTTTGTTTAGCAGTTTATAATTTAGAGATAATGGAAAAACTATGTTGATGGGACACTAAATCTGGAGTGTAATTGTTTGTAGGATGCAAAGCCATTATTTATATACAAATCTCTAAATGATTTAATCCCATACGTTTTCTATTAAAAACTGTGTAAGTTTGAGATGGTGGAAAAAGGTGGTTATCATGTAGAAGTGCCAGAGATAAAAGCTTCTCTAACTTAAATGCTTCCTTCATTGCTTCCTTATTCTGAGTGAATAATGGATAATTGGGTTGTTAGTATATTGACAATACCTTGTATTTGCTGGTGTACAAAGCAATGAATATAAAGGAGTACTACAGGATTTAATTTCTATTGCAGACCAATGTGTGTTCATCTGTTTGTGTCAAAGGATTTTATAGCTTGTATATTTGCTGCCCAGTAACAAAACTGAAAATTAGGTAGAGCCATGCCTCCTTCTGATTTAGGTCATGGCAGGGTCACATTTCACATTCCAAATAAATTAAGTTATGATTGAATCTAATTAATTAAAAATGATTTGTTAATATATATGGGGATGATTTAAAATAGAAACAGAAGCTGAGGGAGGATAACATCTTGATATTATTAACTCTACCTGCTAAAGTAAGATGGAAGGTAGACCAATTATGCATTTCAGACAGCAAAATTTTGTTGAAAACGAGCCTTATATTTACTTGTGATTTTTACCCCTAGGTATTTAAACTGACCTGCAATGATAAAAGGGAAGGTGTCCAATCTAACGTTGTTTGCTAGAGAATTCACTGGAAAAAGCACACTTTTGTTCAAATTAATTTTGAATCCAGATATCTTTTAAAATTCTGCTAATGCACTTAGGGCTGCATGCACAGACTTTGGTTGATCTGATATATACAGTACCATATCATCTACATATAGTGATATTTTCTGTTCAAGTCCTTCTCTGAAAATCCCCTTTATCTCTGATGCATTTAGAAAGTGAACAGCTCAGTGGCAATTGCAAATAGCAGTGGTGACAAGGGGTATCCTTGTCTAGTACCTCATTCTAGTTTGAAGTAGTCTGAAACAATGCTGTTAATACAAACTGAAGCTTCTGGACTGGTATACAGTAGTTTGATCCATATGTTCGGGCCATACCCAAATTTATGCAATGTAGTGAATAGGTAGTCCCATTCAACTATATCAAATGCTTTTTCTGCATCCAAAGTAATAAGACCTCCAAAGTATTAAACTTAATGGGTGAATATATTACATTAAATAGGTGTCGAAGATTTGAAGCGAAGTGTCTACCTTTAATAAATCCAGTTCGTTCTTATGAAATTACTGAAGGGAGTACTTTATCAATCCTTCTAGGTAGAACTTTGGAGAGTATCTTAGCATCATTATTCAGAAGTGAGAATGGTCTGTATGATGCACATTATTTTTCTTAGGAAAAAAAGTAATGCTTACCAAAAAGATTGAAGTACAATTTTATTGTCTCTGGCTTCTATACATGTTGCTATTAAAAGGGGAGCTAACTTAATTTAATTTTTTTCTATAAAATTCAGCAAGGTAGCCATCAGGACCTGGTGCTTTCCTGCTCTGAACTGAGGTTATAGCGTCTAGTAATTCTGATAGTGTTTATCAAATTCCTCTGCACTGAGAGCATCTAGCTGTGGTATCCGTAATGTATTAAAAACACATTAATTTTGTATCTTGTATTCTTTAAACTGAGTAGAATATAAGGACTTATAGTAGTAGTATAGTAATGTGTGTATTATATTTTTATGGTCAATGATTTTATCTCTGTCTGTGGAAAAACAACACCACTGCTAACAGAGTTCCATCTCAGACATCCATCTCTCAAAATGGATGAGACAAATCAGATTTAGATTGATATTAATCATATATTAATTCCTAACACTCTAATGGCTATGTCTACAGTAAGCCATGATGTGAAACTTAACCACCTAATGAACAGTTTAAATCACCATACTTTCTCCTGTCTTGATTAAAGAAATGTGACCTGCTTCTGTAGCACAATGGTAAAGGAAAATTGTATTTTATTTAAGATCAGATAAAAAGTTCAATTTTTCTACAACATGGAGGGCATTAATTAGTGTTGTGTGTTGATGAAATGCAGCTTTACTTATCTGTAGCATGTGATGACCCTGTGGCTGTATACCCTCTCGTTCAGTTACTAGCATCACAGAATGGATTAGTAATTATAAGATAAACAAGTAAAATAAAGGATATTTTAGCTGTTGAAGGAAATGAAAAAGCGAGAATATTAGAAATAAACTCGATCACCTGGCATTTCAAATCAAGACAGAAGTAAAGTCCTCGGGTGTTATTATGAACTCGCATCTAAACTTGAAATCCCATATCAGCTAAACTGCTAAGGATGAGTTTCTTCAATTAAGAAAAATTGTAAAGGTTAGACATCTCAAAATCCTGAAAAGTAATTCACACTTTTGTTTTTAGCTGACTAGAATACTGTACTCCAAACAGAACTACCTAAGGAAGACATAAATCGGGTACAGCTAGTTCAGAATGTAGCAACAAAAATGTTAATCAGCGATAGAAAATCTAAGCCCATCTAACCATTCATAAAAACGTTACTTTGGTTACCTGTGTCCTTAGGACTTGATCTTAAAATACTGTAACAAGCACAGAGATGGAAAGACAGAGGCACACACCGGATGTAAGTTAAGCCTAATAACGGGCACATTTATTCCATAACAAATAATTTACAGCAGTCTTCCAGCAGAACCAAACTTGCAAATGCCCTGCAAAAACAGTCAATTCGCTAGTCAGGTTATTTCACTCTCTCAGTGTTCCTGATTGTTGTCTTGTGTCATGTCGCTTTTCCTAGTTCCCCCCATTATCATCTACAAAGCTGTATTTATAATGACATGGGAGTCTCCACCTGTCTTCTCTGACTTGAAAGTTATAATTTGAGGGATTCTTGGAACTCAGAGTTCAGCACACCTGTGAATACCCTGCCAACAAGCACCTGTCCAGACGCTCATCTCTATAGTGACAATGCTGGCTCTTACAATACTATTAATCATATGTAAACCAGTGAACAATCTTGTTCTTTCTTATATTTTAGATTGCTTGTTCCTTTATATACCCAGTCATAATCTTGGATCTATGAATACTAAGTTGCTTATTATTCCAGAAGCTAAGCATAAAATAATTTATGACGTGGTTTTATATATAGCAGTATCATATACTTTATAGATCTGCAATCATTACTTTTTTTTTAAATTTTATTGATTTTATTGTAATCATTCCATACAAATAGATACATTTTTACAAAAAATAGGATTGAAAACAAATCAACTCCCACCCCGATGCAATCATTACTAATCACTACTAATCTCTACTGTCTTTTCTGGTATTTTCTTTTCATGTTTTTCACCAGTTATATATGGTCCCCCTTTAAAATCCACAGATGCAGATATAAACCATTTAGAGGGTGAAGGGCTCCCTTTCAAAGTTCGCAAATGCAAATGTATATTACAATGGAATAATATACATTTATTACTATACTAATGAGGAACCCATTAAGTTTAAACTGACACTATTAGTTCCAGCTTGTCTTGGATCTGAGGATACTTCCACCTCTATTTCTCTCTATTTTTTCAGTTACACTCACAACCATAGTGCCTGGCATCTGCGCTTGAGCTTTGTCGTACTTGCTAATCATGTCTTCCTTGAGCTTTGCCAAACTTTCTCCTTCCAATTCACAACTATACCAAACATGATCCTGTCCCTATTACTCAGTGCCACTGTTCACATGGACTGTCAATCACTTCTGCGGCAGCCTTCATTTGCATAAAGCCTCCTCTCACCATACCGCAGAGCATGTAGGTTAGCATAGCTACAATATTAACATAGATAAAACTTTTTTGACAAAAAATGTGTTTGGCTAATTTTCCTTCTATAATGTCATCTACCTTCAATCAAATCAGTCAAACTATTTTTGAGTTTTGAGTTTAGTTTTTCTAATGTATGGAAGGTGTTTACTCTAAATATTGACATATTAAAATTAGTCTTTTGTTAGTGGATACCTATTGCCCTAGATGTACCATCCTGCCAAATTTCAGCTTTTAACTAAACGTGAAAGAGTTTTTTTTTTGATGAATGAGTGAGTGAGGTAGTGGGTCAGTCACTCAATCAACTTTCCTTTATATTTGTATATATATATAGATGATTCAAAACGGATTTTTACTTACTCATTGTTATATAATGTAAATAAAACGATATGCTATAAAAAAGCTCATGGGCACTTTTTAGATATTCCAGTGAATTCAGTTTTCATTTTTTTGGGTCAGAAAATTGTGCATGATTTATTTTAAATTTTGCAAGATTGTTTTTTTTGTGCTTTTTGAAGACCCCCACTAAAAGTATGTCCTTCCTGAATTTATGTTGTTATATGGTGTTTTAATCATTTTCCCCCATTTGATTAGTCAACATATTTCAAAATATCAGAATACAGAATTACTATTACCATAAACATCAGTCAACCTTTACAAACCACTATAAATATTCTGTTTTTTGTTGTTAGCAAGGTAAAAGATTCTGAATATTTCCATAGAATGCTCAATTTAGGAAATCTTCTCCAGATTCAATTCAGATTCAATGAAAGGACTACAGTAGATGTTACAATCCCTGATATTTGCATTGCTTCTAATTAGCAAAGTCCTGAGGGATGGCTGCTATGAGGAAAGGCAGCCAGGAAGCTTTACCAGCAGGACACATCATCAGTTGTGTGCCTCAGCTTCACAGGGTGTTTCGGCCTTTATCACAAGACACCCTCTGTTGAGGCAGGCCCACCACAGGTTGATCAAGCCTGGGCATGTGTCTCACGGTTAGCTGATTGCCTTAGCTGCCCAAGTGATGTCAGCCCTCTTCAGCCATAGCCAGTGACTGGTCCTCTCAGCAGTGTTAGCCAATTCTCTGATAGCCTGTCTTTGGGCCTGTCTCCGGACTCCAACCTCTCTAAGTAGTTTTGCTGTTGTACTGGCAACAAAGCCCCTACACCCCACCTCCACTGGGCGCACCTTGATCTTCCAGCCTCTGTCCTCCGCCTCAGCTGCCAAGTTGGCATACCGCAGCTTCTTACGTTCAAATGCTTCCTCAATTGCATCCTCCCACGGTACCGACAGCTCAATGACGTAAGCAAGTTTTCGGGAGTTAGACCAAAGGACAAGGTCTGGTCACAGAGTAGTTGTTACGATCTCTGTGGGGAAGATGAGCCTCTGATCCAAGTCAACTTGCATCTGCCAATCCCTGGCAAATTTAAGCGGTCCAAGATCCGGGGTTGAAGGGCTAATCCTCGGCTTTTCTCCCTCCCGGACAAATGCTGATGGATACTGGCGCTCCTCCTGGTTTGTGAAAGGTTGGGCGTTGATGGATTCCCTCTTGCACTCAACTTTCTCAGCAAGACACCTGAGGACCTGGTAGTGTCTCCATGTGTATCTGCCTTGAGTAAGGCTAGTCCTACAACCAACAAGGATGTGCTTGAGTGTTGCTGGGACTGTACACAGGGGGCAAGATGGGTCCTTTCCAAACCACAGCTGCAGATTTATGGGGGAAGGCAGCACATCATATGTGGCTCGGATGATGAAACTCAGCCTGTTGGACTCCATTCCCCAGATTTCACTCCATGTGAGTTTCCTCTTTTCAACACACTCCCATTTCATCCAGTGGCCCTGCTTGGCCAGCGCTAAAGCTCTGGCCTATCTGGCTGCTTCCTCCTGTCGACGCACCTCCTCCACCACCATGTTTCGACATTCGGTTGCAACTGTCTGTTGCCAGAGAGGTGTTAGACCAAGACCAAAGCCTCCTCTGCCCTGTTGGACGTGACCCACCACGTCACGATGGAGAAGAACAGATTTAGCCTGTAGCACAGCTGTGGCTGGGGTCCACTTCCTCCCTGTTACTAGGGTGGGAGCAGCGCCTCTCACTACGGGATCCTGGGAGTCCGTGAGTGACATCTCCAGCCTCACTTTTGCACATTTGAACTCCTCAATTAGGCTAGGAATTGGCAGTGACAGTATCCCGTCGCTGTAGAGTCCAACGCTGCTGAGGCATTTCGGAAGTCCAAGCCACTTCCTCACGTAAGAGCTCACTAGCCTCTCCAGTCGATTGGCATGATTAAGCGAGACCTCATACATGGTCAACGGCCGCAGTAGTCTGGGTAACAACCCAAACTGGAAGCACCAGAGCTTCAATTTCCCTGGGAGTGCAGTGTTGTTAATCTGCCTGAGGTCATTAGCCATGTCATGCCATAGTTGTTCAAATTGCCAGGTGTCCAGACTAAGACTCTCTCTTTCATAATCTAATAATAACAATAATAATATTACATCTTGCCTGAACAAGGGGCCTGAGTTGCCTCGAAAGCTTGCATATTGTAATCTTTTTAGTTAGCCAATAAAAGGTGTCATTTTGCTTGACTTTTCACATAATCCAATAATCTAAACCCAACCACTTCACATTTTTTTCAACAACAGAAGTAAAATATCTGTAGCACTAGACAATCTGGAATGGGGGGAGAATCGTTTTTTTTTTTATAATGGAAACTGGAAATATGTGTTACTTGGCACTCAGAAGCAGACGGCAAGCATGCTGATTATGACTCATTACAAGGTGAGTGTCATTTTCTGTGCTGTCCATTTTGTGTTTAGGTATGCAGGGATATATTTTAATTAACAGAGCACCTTTTTTCCTTATATTCTGTCTCTTTGAATAGAGAAGAACATCTTGAATCCTTCAGTACTTTGATAGCAGTAAGCACATGTCTTGTATATCCACACTTTCTTTAAACATATTGTTATTGAATATAAAATTCTGAATGTTTTAAAAGTATTTTGTGCTTCCTAGAAATGCAAAGTGTTTTCCTTTTTCTTTCCTGTTAAAGTGCAATGCTCCGTATTTAGTATAGTCATCTAATTTCAGTTTTATTTACAGTCATCAAATTATCATTAGTTATTATACTATATGGAACAATGTAAAAATGACCTGTTGCTAGTTCTACTTGTGAATTAAAATGCAGTGACAGTACTGTATGTGATAGGCCATAGTACAGTAGACATAAATTACTAAAGGAAGCAAGGGCAATTAGCAATATTATTAAATATTAATCAATATGCAAAGGTAGCTGCCAAGATAAAAGGAGAAACTTACCAAGGACAATGAGATCAGCAAAGTTGTATTGTCCAGAAACCTAGGGAACAACTAGAATGGATATGTGGGGTGAACAAAATAGACAAAACAGAAAATAGGTACGGGTTTGAGAGGTTCAGGGCATTGGTGCTTAAAGGTGAAAGGGATAGAATGGAAGATGGAGAGAAGATTCCAGTTGTTGTATGAACACATAAGGAAAACCACCGGAAATTGAATGAAATTAAAAGAGAAATACGCCTCAATTACAGTGACCCTGGATAAGGGAAAAGCAAGAGAAAAAGAAGAATAAAACTAAAAATAAATCTGAATATCAGATGTGAACATATAATATGTACTGTACAAAACAATTAAGAAACAGATAATGTAAGTAATTGAGCTATAGAATAGTGCAAACTGATTGTATTGTAGGTGCTTACATAATGGAGTGTTAGACAAAGGCCAAAGAAATGACTGCATGTGAGTTAACAGTTTAAGGCCCAGAAGTAAAAAAAAATACAAAATTAAATGTACAAGTCTGCTGCTGTAATATCAGTGTAGCTTGATAGATTGCAAGGGCCTGACATTATGGTCCTGGTGTTTGTGGAGTCATTGTAGACTGACAATACTTTCTTGGGGTACCTCTTGTAAATGCCTTTCAGGGTAGGAATTTGGCTTCAATGATTAACTGTGCTATTTTAACCACCCACTGGAGGGCCATACAATCGGCCACTGTTCAGTTGCTACAGTGGACTGTAATGCAGCTTGTGAGTATGCTCTCCACCATACATCTGTAGGGATTATTGATGAGGCAAACTGATTTTTCTTCCTTTACAGTGGTGTTAAGTGACTGAGACATCCTTAGTGATTTAAACTCATAAAACTTAAGTCTTGTCACTCTTTCACCAATCCTATTAATATCAACAGATGTGTGACCTTCTGCCAAGTCCCATGAAGTCCATAATTACCTCTGCTGTTGTGCAGACACAGAAAATAGATGTTATTGCACCATTCAGTCAAACGTTTAACCTTTTCCCTGCACACTGTCTTGCCATTGTTGGTAATCATACGGACTACTGTGACTACCGTTGTGTCATCAGTAAACTTGATTGCATGGCAACACAATCAGTCTTAAACAGGAAATGTAATGGGCTGACCACACAGCTCTAGAGTGCCTAAAGTGAAACTATTAGATGTACTCAAGGCTGGGAGTCTTGAGGCCTTCTAGACAAAGACGTCTTGAATGAATTTCCACAAGGTGGTAAGGACCCTGAGCTTAATTACTAGCTTCAGGGGGAAGATGATGTTAAATGCAGAGCTAAAGCCAATATTCTTTCCATATGTTTGTCAAGGTGGGTTTAGAGAGCAGTACATCTAATTTGAGGTGATATCAGACTTAACAATTGCAACTTCTGCATCCTGTTTCCTTGAGTACATCGGCCTAGGAATTGTCTTTTTAGCACAGTTTCAAATTTAATAATATTTTTTTAAATATATACTCAGCAAAAAAAGAAACGTCCTCTGATTTTCAACTGTTTTTACTTTCAGTAGACTTAATGTGTAAATATTTGTATGAACACTAAAAGAGTCAACACCAT
>JANRMT010062831.1:10479849-10508424 GCA_026402145.1 Polypterus bichir lapradei
TATCTATCTATCTATCTATCTATCTATCTATCTATCTATCTATCTATTCAAACCATCAGTCAAAACTCATTACTCAGCCTTCATGTCTTGTTCAAGCTGGGAACACAGATGAAACCTGAGAAAATAGTCAACACATTCCTTTGTCCTGTTTTCTTGGGTGTAGTCTAGGAAGGAGCAAGGTCAAGGCATGCCCATTGTAATGTCACTGAAAGTCTGAGGAGCAAACACCTGCTTAGTGAGTTCAAAGATGGTTCCATCCCTTTTAGTCAAATGCCCTAGGGATAAAACCCAAAAGGACATCATAGAGGATCAAAAACCAGATCACTTCATATTGTGCAGGAAGGAGAAAGCCCACACTGCTGTAGGTACAATCTCTGTTTGCAAAATATCCTCACCTTTATGAATGCATGTAGACATTATTTTCATTTTTTGACTGACACTTTTAAGGACATACAAAAACATTTGCACATAATAGTGGAATTTGTTGATAGAACAAGTCTGCATAGAAGTAATATAAAGTTGTTGACTCCTACAGTATAATGTATATATCTGAATGGATATATTCAAAGCAATGCATAATTTTATGTATACCTAAACCAATTAATCTGATCCAACAAACAGTATCTGAACCAATATATGTAGTATATAGGTAAAAAAAAAACAAATTAGTAGCCCCATGTTACAGTAAATTCTTTCAAGCTTCTTGCATGATTTGCCAGAACTCTTTTTTGACTTTGGCTGCTTCTTGTCCCTTTCTCCTTTCCAACTTTGCCCTGTCCTTTCCTTTACAGCTTCAGTTTTGTTCAGGAATTTGAGATGGCCCATCGAATGCTGATGGTGTTTCATATCTAGACTTCTTTTGCAAGTAGGTCTTAGTCACTACTGTGCACCTTAGAAAGCTGAAGATTATACATTAATGTTCTTCTTTCTAACTCTGCTTTTAAAATAGTACAATAATTTCAATACAATTTTTAGACACTGGGCCTCACTTAGTCCTTTATGATCTTTTGCACATTGCAATCTGTTCTGTTTGCTTTATTTCCATAATAAAGATATCTTAACTATAACAAAATCTTTTCTTTCAAAACTTTTTTCTCATGGTTAAAGCATGTTTCTTGGCACCAGATGACTCTGTCAAATGCTGAGCAAGCATTTCAGTGAATTTTCTTCTGTTCTTTAAGGAAGTGAAATTTAAGTACTGTTCCTCAGATGCAGACCACTATTAGGTTCTTCAGCTATATTCTGTTTAATTAACTTGAACAGTTTCTTCAGTTTTCCTTGTGACAATTTGAACACCTTGTCCTGAAAATCCAGTTTGGTATGCTACTGCTTGCTTACTATAGTCTTGCTGATAGAAAGACATGGATTGATTTTTTTCAAACCTGTGTTTGAGGTATCCCATCATGTATGGTTACTTTCTAATACTTATATTTATTGGTTAAACTGAATCATTAACACACCTGGTACGGCTGGCTAATCATTGCCTTATTAGTTTGTGTCAGCTGTGTAGTTGATGGAAATTAATAGATAATATATGAAATTGCTGGAGTGTCTTGAGGGGAACCAAATCTATAAACACCTGAAAAATATCAATAAGGTTTGGAAACCACAAGAATTTCTGTTCCATTTTTATTTGTATTTATTCTAGTGTTATATACTGTTTTCACTAGTAAATAAACACCTACGGCCCAAAAACTACCTTTAAAAATACTTTTCCTGATTGGTATAGTAGTGTATTAATGTAAAGCACATTACTGGTACCAATCTTGTCTTAGCAATTCATTCACTGCTGATCTCGATTCCCATATACTGTAGTTGTACTTGTTGAACTTCTCAGTCACTTTTAGGAAGGCATTAATGTCACCTGGAATGGCTCTATCAATAAGCAGGTGTGTTCTCTCTTTCTTATTGTGAAGTACTAGATCAGGACAGTTGGCTAGTATTGTCAGGTCAGTGACTATAGGCATGTCCTACACGATCATGGTGGTGGTGTTGAAACTGACTACATTTTCTTGGACATATCTGTAGTATTTCTTGGGCAGTTATACCTCGAGATGCTTGCACATGGCCCAGTGGGTATAACTGTCTATCTTATTTTATCTATAAGTATATTTAGATGGTGCAATCATTCTGCAACCAATGACTACAGTAGGTGACTCACATGCTCCTCTGTATTATTGCACATGCTGCATTTGCTGTTGACTGGCAGCTTCAGGGTGTTCTTGTGGTGGTACCTGATGATGAGTGCCTGGTCCTTGTCTGGGATAATCAAATTCTCTGTTCATTGACATGGGAACATACATACCATGGAGCTTCTTAGGCAATTGCTAGTCTGTGAAAATCTTGGAAAAAATGCCCATGCAATGGCTTTATCTTCACCAGTTTATTTATTCTTGAACTGATTCTTGAGGTTATGATCAACAGGCTCCTTCAAGTATATCTCCATGATGGTCTTAGTTTTTTTCTGGTTGTAGTACTTGTGTTGCTGGCATCATGGTCCCCAACATTGAAATCATCTTTTCCTAGTTATTGCTATTATTATTATTATTATTATCATTCTTCAGGAAGGCTGACTTGATTTTAAAGAAGAACCAATAATATTTGTTTGTAGGCTTGCCTTTACAATTGCTGAAGAATGCAGACATACTTTCAAAAAAAATTTGTATGCATTTTTATGTCTATATAGTGCACACTATACATAGTAAACAGATTTTTAGCTTTAGAAATGCATTATTTGCTTTTTCCTTTCCTCATTATTTTCAATCAGTTACTGAATGCATGGATTGCAGAAGACGTCACAACCACTGCTTTTTTGTGTGTTACTAACAGCAAACTGATTTACTAAGCGCGTGTGTGTATGTGTGTGTGTATATATATATATATATATATATATATACTAGTGGGTTCGCCCCCTGCTCGCTTCGCTTGCCAACCCTTCCGGCCTGTGCTACGCGCCTGCCACTTTGCATCTGTGCCACTCACATTGTGAAGAGGGGGGCTGAATGCACCCCAAGGAGACGCAGTCGCTCCTCTGAACCCCCTTTTTAAACGGTGATACAATGGGAAACAAATACAGGTGCTTTTTTTTAACTCCTCTTTGCTCGATAAGCTGCTGGCTTGCTGCCGCTGCTGTGCTGTGTGATCTGCATCTAGCGCAGCATTTCAAGCTTTTAAAAGCCTGTACAGCAGCTGTCCTACTCTTTGTCTTTTATTTCCAGCCACAAGCGTGGTTAAATCTCTTGGCACAAAATCTTGCGGGGCTTGAGTTCTTGATATTTTTTCGTTTATATTTTAAAAACAGAATAAGAATCTGAAAATCTAACAATATCACATTAAAGTTCAATAAATTCTGAAAAGAATGATACCAAACACATTAAAACACATAGGTTTTAAAATAAGCCCAATTTAAAGCGTGACAAAAAAGTGACTTTAAAAGTCACATAAAATCGTTGCACTTTTAGGCTTATATATACGAGGTGTGGCAGAAACGTAATGAGACTGATTTTTTATTTACCAAAGTTTTTATTTTTTTCAAACATCAATGTTATCCCCTTCAAAGTAGTTCCCTTGGGCAGCTACACACCGATGGAGACGTTGTTCCCACTGTTGGTAGCAGCGCTGGAAGTCTTCAACCGGTATGGTCTTCAACATGTCCGTTACACTCTTTTGGATGTTTTCTAAAGTCCCGAAATGACGTCCTTTGAGGACATTTTTCAGTTTAGGAAAAAGGAAAAAGTCACACGGACTGAGGTCAGGTGAATAAGGGGGCTGGGGAACCACTGGAATGTGTTTTTTCGATTGTCCTTCTGCTCAATTGTGAGGTTTTTCGGCACCATTTTGGCACAGACCTTTCGCATGTGCAAATGTTCAGTCAAAATTTGATGAACGGTAAATCTGTTCAAATTTAATTGTTCACTCAACATTCTTAATGTTAAACGACGGTCTGATCTCACAAGAGTGTTCACACGTTCGATGTTTTCATTGGTTTTTCGAAGTTGAAGACCTCCCTAAAAACTTGAGCTTGGGATAAAGAATGTTCCCCATAGGCCTGTTTTAACTTTTCAAACGTCACACTTGCTGATTCTCCAAGCTTAACACAAAATTTAATGGCACAACGTTGCTCCAAATTCCGCTGTTCCATTTTGCGTGACGCACAACCAAAAACACAACTTCGCTAATAGCAGTCACAAAAATCACGTAGTTAACGGAAGGAGTTGAAACTCGCACTGAGCTATGGGAGGGTACTGATACACGTGCTCTATCTAGGACAACAGCGCAGCATTGCCAGATCGCTTGCAGTGTTGCCAGTCTCATTACTTTTCTGCCACACCATATATATATATATATATATATATATATATATATATATATATATATACACACAGAGTATAGAGTATATATATGTTTCGTGGCCCACCCAGGATGGCACTGCCACCTGAACCTGACACAGACAAGTATGGGACACAAGTTCCCCGTTTCCCACAGGCACAACAGAATCCAAAGCACAGCACAAACACAATTTGTCCTCTTTTTTTTCTTTTCTTTTTTTTCCTCACCTCTACTTCTCCCGTCAAGCTTCATCTTCAACCTCCTGACTCTGGCTCTCCGAGAAGTGGCTGCTGGCTCCTTTTATACTGCACCTTGAAGTGCTCCAGGTGCTTGATGACTTATTTCCGGCAGCACTTCTGGGTGTGGCGGAAGAACTGCCCATAAGGGCTCAGCAGCTCCTGCTGCAGCACCCCCTGGTGTCGCCTGCGGATCCCAACAGGGCTGCACCAAACTCCAACTCCCATGAAGCCCTGCGGGACTCTGAGGCGCCGCTGTAACCCAGGGGGGTTGCCATCTAGCGTCCCGGGGAAGGCAATGTTCCAGCCATGCTTGTGTGTATGTGTTTATAGATATATATTGTCACAGATGACCGGGGACACTGCCCGGCCGGGACGCCTGGATAGTCCCCGAGTTGGACAATACTTCTCCTCAGCCATGAGAGGGCAGCTGCCCGGGGCTATTTGGGGGCCACAGGAATGGAGCTGGGACGCTCTGTATGAGAGGACGTGGCCAGCGCCAGGGGGCGCCCGGACAATTAGAGAATCCTGGATGGCAGCACTCCCGCCACACAAGGAAGTCCTGCCGGAAGTAATTATGAGTTCACCCGGAGTGCTTCTAGGTGCTTTCCTGACACTTCCACCACACCAGGAAGTGACGTCAAGGGGAGCACCTGGGGCTCATCCGGGTCATAATAAAAGGGGAAGCCTCCCTCCAGTAGGAGCCAGAGTTGGGAGGAATGAGACGAAGCTTGTGAGGAGGACAGGAGGTCAAGGAAAGAGAAAGAAGAAGGAAAAGAAGAAGAGTTGGTGCTTGAAGACATTGTGGTGCTCGAATAGTTAAAATAAAAAAAGTGTGTTTTGGACATTCTGGTGTCAGTCTGTCTGTGTTTGGGGTACGCTTTCCACAATATGTATATATTGTAAGGTTTCTACATTTTTTGGGAATCCCCATAAAGGAACGATACGCCAAAGAGCATCCTGAAGCACAATTGCCGTGTCTGTGGAAGACACCCTATCAGTTGCCGGCACAACCACAGGCTCCTAGCACTGTAGCAGCTCACAGTGAAAGCAAATCTGAGCTGACCGTATTCATGCTATAAGTGCCTATCATTGATGGGTGATGCAAAGAACATTATAAATGCAGGGAACAGTATGACTTGGCCACTAACCTGGCCACGACCCTGCCTGAATTCTGAGAGTGGTAGATCCCAGTACAATAAATAACCATGCTGTTCCTGTTTCAAGCTGAATAAAGCTGGTTTTGTTAAATTACTGAGACTCAGCCTTGTGTTTTGGGGTGCAAGACAGGGACTCACATGTCACAATATATATATATATACTACTCAAAAAAATTAAAGGAACACTTTTTAATCAGAGTATAGCATCAAATCAATGAAACTTCTGGGATATTGATCTGGTCAGTTAAGTAGCAGAGGGGGTTGTTAATCAGTTTCAGCTGCTTTGGCGTTAATGAAATTAACAACAGATGTACTAGAGGGGCAACAATGAGACGACCCCAAAAACAGGAATGGTTTAACAGGTGGAGGCCACTTACAATTTTCCCTTTTCATCTTTTCTGACTGTTTTTTCACTAGCTTTGCATTTAGCTACGGTCAGTGTCACTACTGGTAGCATGAGATGAC
Source organism: Polypterus bichir lapradei (assembly GCA_026402145.1). Classification (NCBI taxonomy): domain Eukaryota; kingdom Metazoa; phylum Chordata; class Cladistia; order Polypteriformes; family Polypteridae; genus Polypterus; species Polypterus bichir. The sequence continues at coordinate 10,486,040 of JANRMT010062831.1, forward strand.
ACCTGGACCCTACAGAGCACATGTGACAGACGTGAAAGGGTCTGGAGAAGCCATGGAGAATGTTATGCTGCCAGTAACGTCATTCAGCATGACCAGTTTGGTGGTGGGTCAGTGATGGAGGGACCCACATACCTCTACAGGCTAGACAACAGCACCTTGAATGCCATTAGGTATCGGGATGAAATCCTTGGACCCATTGTCAGACCCTGTGTTGGTGTAGTGGGTCCTGGGTTCCTCCTGGCGCGTGACAATGCCCGGCCTCATGTGGTTAGAGTATGCAGGCAGTTCCTGGATAATGAAGGAATTGATACCAATGACTGGCCCCCAGGCTCGCTTGACCGTAATCCAATATGACACCTCTGGGACATTATGTTTTGGTCCATCCGACGCCGCTCAGTGATGCCCTGATCTAGATCTAGGAGGAGATCCCCTGGACACCATCTGTTGTCTCATTAGCAGCATGCCCTGTTGTTGTCCGGCATGCTTACAAGCACGTATGGGCCATACAAACTTCTGAGTACGATTTTGAGTGGCTGCAATGAAATTTCGGCAAAATGGACTAGCCAGCCGCATCATTTTTTCACTTTCATTTTCGGGGTATCTTTGAATTCAGCCCTTTGTAGGTTGATAATTTTCATTTCTATCAAACAATGTGGCATCCTTTCGTTCCTATCACATTACCCAGTCCGTATCAGTGTAGATATCTAGCAGGATTTTTTTTTTCCCATTGAGATCTGATTTGTTTTCAAAGTGTTCCTTTAATGTTTTTGAGTAGTTTCTAAATAAATAAATAAATAAATATATATATATTAGTATGTGCATATAACCTATGCTCATCCTCATGCATACTTTAAATCAAATCAAGCGACATACCACTTTTCAAAAGATCTAAGATTTTTATTTTCTCATCCAAAGATAGCCCTTTACCTTTCCTCTTAGCCTTTAAATAAGGGATGAGTAATGTCGGTCCTTGAGGACTACAGTGGCTACAGGTTTTTTTTTTCTAACCTAGGCTTTTAGTTAGAAGTCCATTTTTTCTGTTGAAGCACTTATTGCTCTAGTGGTGCATCTTTTACTTTGTCTTATTTCTTAAGATTTCTAATACTTAATTGTTATATTAGGCTTAAAATGCTGCATGCACTGTTTTGAATGGTTGAATGGCTCCTTACTTGCAATAAGATGCAAATGTCAAAAGAGTCAACAGTTCTCCATATACCTTGTTTCCATTTATACCTGTGTGCATTCATTGTGAACTATCATATCATTTGGATTATTATATCATTTCATATCATTTGGATTTTATCTTGGAAATAATGCAAGAATAAACTGACATGGCAGAATGAAAACAATAAGAAGCCATAAAATGAATAAGATCTGTAAATGGTAAAGATTGGGTTCTAATTAAGCAACTGTGTTGGAACAAAAACTTTAAACCACTGCAGCTCTCCTGGACTTATGTTGCTCACCACTACTTTAAGGGATTTCTTTGACCACTTAATTGTTTTTTGGAGCCATTTTGTCACATGTGCACATGTAACACCTCTTACACACATGTGAAATTAAACTCCATCTTATTTTCTATGCATTATGTAACTCTACCTTATTTGGACAAATAAAGTCAACTAAAGATCACCATTCAAATACACTTTTAACTTTATTATTCATTTCAAGCTGCAATTAGGCTGAAGAGGCTTGGCCAGAATCAGCAGCGTGTCACAAACTATTTTACATTTCCTCCGCATCCATAACACTGCTGCTTAAAACGTCAAATAATTGCTCAACTGGTACTTGTTAAAGCACAAACAAATATAAATGAACAACAAACACTTTTTGATAACTGGGTAAAGGGATGTAAAAGGAATAGACTCGACACACTTAAAAAGGTTTGGGGCAGCCACCCATGCTGTATATTATTCTTGGCTGCAAAAGATTTTTTAAATAGTGCAGAGATGTTCTCAGTACGGAGTCCAAAACAAAACTGTTGAGGGTTTGTAAAGATGGCGGCTTTAAGGGTCCAGACAGGAAGTGATGTCTTTGGGTGTCAGATTGGGTGCCGGAACCAGAAATGATATTCTTCTGGGTGCCGGAACTGGAAGTGATGTCATCTGCTCTGAATCAAACCGGTTTTCCCGTGGCTGGTCTGTAGAGATAACAGGAGAAGGTTTAGTGTACCCCTCCACCCCCTGGCCAGGTGTGGAATTACTTTTGCTTGGTCCATACATTGTCCACCTAGTTGCATGTGCGTGACATGGCCCCCCCCACTCAGCCCAGACCCATTGGTTCGGGTGTTCCTGTCCGAAAAGTCGTAGCACCGAGAAAGGGCATTGGCATTGGCTTGCAGTACACCACAGTGATAAACAACCGAATACTTATAAGGCTGTAGATCTAAAAACCACCTTGTGACGTGTGGATTGGACTACCTATGCAAGGCCATCCACTATAATGGCGCATGGTCTGTCACAAGAGTGAATTCATGCCCCAAGAGGTAATATCTCTGCTGAGTAATCGGCCATTTAATAGCCAAAGCTTCCCACTCCACTGCCGCATACCTGGTTTCACGATCCAGCAGTTTCTGGCTCAGGTACATAATGGGGTGTTCAACTCCATTAACACTTTGGCTCAGCACGGTTCCAAGACCTGTGTCCGAAGCGTTCATCTGGTGGATGAAGGGCACAGAAAAGTCAGGCGCTTTTAATATAGGAGTTGACGTAAGGGCCATTTTCAGGTCACTGAATGTAGCCTCTGATGTCTCATCCCATACCACGTGATTAGGTCTGCCATTCTTTGTGAGGTTTGTCAAGGGCGTTGCTCTCTCAGAAAACTGGGGTACAAACCGACGATAGTAACCCACTAAGCCGAGAAAGGCTTGAACCTGCCTCTTGTTTATCGGACGGGGCCAATTCAAAATGGCATCTATTTTAGAACACTATGGTCTCAACATACCCCGGCCCACTAGATAGCCTAAATATTTGGCTTCGACTAACCCAAAGTAGCATTTCTTCGGATTAATACGAAGACCAGCTTTTGCTAGTGACTGCAATACAGCTCGAACCTGCTGTAAGTGTTCCTCCCAGGTGCTGAAATAGATGACAACGTCATCCTAGTAGGAAGCACTATATGAATTATGAGGATGGAGCACTTTGTCCACCAGACGTTGGAATGTTGCAGGTGCCCCATGCAATCCAAATGGGAGAACACGATACTGCCAGTGCCCACTAGGGGTGCTAAACGCTGTCTTTTCCTTAGCGGAGTCCGTTAAGGGAACCTGCCAGTACCCTTTAGTCATATCTAATGTAGTCAAGAATTTGGCGTTACCAAGCCGTTCGAGGAGGTTGAATTGGGAAACTTGGTTAAGCTGACGGAAGTCATTGCAGAACCTCCAACTTCCATCAGGCTTACTGACCATGACAATAGGACCTTTCTTCAATCACACCAAGGTCCAGCGTTTGTCTGATCTCCAGCTCCACTTCAGCCTTTTTTGCCTCGGGAATTTTGTACGGGCGTTCTCAGACTATAACCCCAAGTTTCGTCACTATGTCATGCGCAACCAGGGAGGTCCGCCCTGGATTTTCACTTATTACCTCAGGGACAGACAGGATAACTACTTCGAGCTCCTCTCATTGTTGGTGAGTCAGATTATCTCCGAAATTAAGATGTAATTTATGAGCGAAGAGAGAGTTGGGCTGTCCGGAGGAAGGCTCGAAATCTCTGTCCTTCCACGGTTTCAGCAAATTGACATGATAAATCCGCTTGCTGGGACAACGATTTGGTTGTTTCACCAAATAATCGACAAGTCCCTTCCTCTCCTTAATTTCACAGGGACCTTGCCAATGAGCCAATAATTTGGAATGTGAGGTAAGAACTAAAACCATGACTCAATCAACCGGGCGGAACTGCCAAAGAGACGTACCACGGTTATAGCATCAGACCTGGGCTGCTTGCGCCTTTTCCATGTGCGTTTTCATTATAGGTCTAATCTTCTCAAATTGAGCGATATGTTCCAGTATATTTGTTGACGGGAGGGCCTCTTCCTCCCAGCCTTCTTTTAAAATGTCTAATATGCCCTGGGGTTGTCGTCCATATAGTAATTAAAAAGGCAAGAACCCTGTGGAGGCGTGTGGGAATTCCCGATATACAAAAAGGACGAGGGAGAGGAGCTGATCCCAGTTCCTTCCGTCCTCGTTGACTACCATATGTAACATTTGTTTGAGAGTTTGATTGTACCTCTCTACAAGACCCTACCAGGTCAACCACAATACGCTCAAAAGGTACATCTATTAAGGGTAATAGAACTAGAAAAGCACGGTCCCTCCTAGGAATCTGCCTCAATTGACACTGTGGACAAGATGTACAAAAGCGGCAGACATCCTCATTAATCCCGGGCCAGAAAATCGGAGCTTAATCCACTCAAGTGTTTTTTCGGGTCCCAAATGAGCTCCCAGGAGATGGGTATGTGCTACTTCACAGACTTGTCGCCAGTAAGTCCGTGGTACTAACAACACTGACCTTATCTCTCCCTCATTTTCTGCCACCCAGTACAACAGATCATTATTTAACACAAAGTGAGGACCTCGTGGCATTGAATGTAATGTGTGTTGGTCATTTATCAGAACGACTGCATTCTTTGCAAACTTAAGGGAGTTGTCGTTCCACTGCTCCCTTTTAAATGAAGCCAGGGTCTGCCTGAATTGAAACTGCAGGCATGTGAGGGGATCAGATTCGACCTTAAGGGGTGGGGTTTCATCCTGAGTCGACGCAGCGCTTGTTGATGACGTATCTGGCTGAGACGTCCCAGGTGTTTCCCTGTCATCACCAGAGGCCAAACTCCTCTCCCCCGCCAGCTGTATACACGCTGTGGAAGAAGTTGAGGGCGCTGATTCCGTGTCCGTGACTAGACCTAGAGATCTTGGGGAAGAAGCGTCTGTGTTACAGCTTTTAATGTCTACCCAATCTCTGCCTAATATCACGGGGAAGGGAGGATTATTCATCACCGCCACCGTCAACTTTTTTAATACGCCGTCCTGACATATATAACAGTTGGCGGATCTATAATACCGGACATCCCCGTGAATGCAGGTAATGCGGGTTTTAATCTTTAGCCACTGTCGCGGTAACACCAGATGACGAGCAACAATAGAAATGTTACTGCTGGAATCAAATAAAGTTATAACCTTCATTCCATTAACTATCACTTATCCTGTATGTGAATAGGCAAGAGGGTTAGCGAGCGCACACCACGCCTCCCCCATCTCACTCCGCAGACCCCTTCATCACTTCGTGGAGCCGGGCGACACGTCCCAGGTTCCACTCGAGTACACTCCGCATTGTAGCTACGAGACTCTATGTTAGGGATGCAAGTAGGCCCGGGTTCACACGAGTCCCGTTCTGATACTCCCAAGTTTCTACCCTGAGGTGTTCGATTGCCTCGGCTAGCAAGACAATATCAGTACAGCCCCAGGCCAGACTCTGTGGGTCCCATTCCTACTCTTCTTTTTCTTGCATTGTGTATAGTGTGTCGAGTCTTTGTTTTGGTCTGACTTCCGTTCTCTCCAGGAGGTCATCATTCTGCCAACTACACCACTGTAAAAGGAATAGACTCGATGCACTTAAAAAGGTTTGGGATAGCCACCGTATATTTTTCCTGGCTGCAAAAGATTCTTTAAATAGTACAGAGATGTTCTCAGTACGGAGTCCAAAACAGAACTGTAGAGGGTTTGTAAAGATGGTGGCTTTAAGGGACCGGACAGGAAGTGGCATAAGGGAACCAGAAGTGATGTTCTTCAGATGTCAGATTGGGTGCTGGAAGTGATATTCTTCTGGGTGCTAGAAGTGATATTTTTCTGGGTGCCGGAACTGGAAGTGACGTCATCTGCTCTAAATCAGACAGGTTTTCCTGCAGCTGGTCTGTGGAGATAACAGGAGAAGGGTTAGTGCACCCTGCCACCCCCTGGCCTGGCACAGAATTACCTTTGCTTGGTCCATACAATGTCTTCCTAGTCACACGTGTGTAACAGGGAACAAGATTTATGAAAGAGTTTAGCTAGCCTAAAAATCAAACAGAAACCACCAGAATCAGTGGCATGTCGCAAACCATTTTGCATCTACATGCTGCTGCTTCCAGCATGGGAAAGAGCGAAAGAGCTAACAAGCACTATGCTTCCTAATACAAAACATTTAGAAACTAATTTCCCAATGTTTGAACATTAAATAAATCAACTACATTCACGACACAAGTAGCAAACGAGCAAAACATGAAATGCTGGGAAAGCTACAGTAGGCTAAATCTGTCACTTCATTCATGTGTAATTTTAGTGCTACACACACAGCAAATTGAAGTTTTTCTTTTTGAATCTTTTTGGAATAATTTTTTTAATATATTTTCAATCCAGGTTTGATTGAATCCACAGATATGGAGGGCCGTCTGGACTTGATCATCTTTAAAAACTTACTTCAAGCTGAATCCAGAGTACTAACTTTTGAATTCCGGTACAACTTAACTTATTAATTGAATAAATGTATGTAATCAATCGCAAATAATTGCATCTAACATTAAAACATGTAATTATAAAATTAATACATAAATCATGAAGTAAATACACACTCAATAACAAAATTAATGTAGAATCAACACAAAGGAATTAAAAAAAATATGGCATATTTTATACTTAAACAGTGACCTTAAACCTGAACTTTTAACAAAATATTACTTGAGAAAGTACAACCTGAATTTGAATGCCTTCCTAAAAGGCAAGTTGAAAAGAAGGCAATAGGAAAATGAGGCCAATATATTAATTATCAAATTGGCATAGCATATGAGACACAGACATGTCAAACTGAAAAATCATCAAAATGACTGTTGACTTTGAATGCACTGCTGATTTAATTGAAATATTTTGAATCTCTTAAACGTGCATACATTAAAACCTGTGTTAAAACTCCGCAAATATGATCCTCAATTGTTCATCACCATTAATGACTTGATAATTTATACTCCATGCAAGTGCTTCTCAACTGGTGCACCATGGAAATAACAGTGTAGTGCCTCTGGGTTCTGACCTGTGTGAGACCGATACAAGAAGGATGGGTCTACCTGGAGAAGCCAACATAAAACTAGCACTATGATCACCATTTTGCAGACACAGCACTTAGAGAGCACTTCAGCAGCCTGAGCCATTTTGGGGGTCCATCTGCCTGGGTGTATGTTCGCAAACAACTTTCGCAGAGCCAAAGGCCAGTGGGTGTACGAGTTAGCGCCAGAATGTGTGGGCAAAGGGACAAAGCAGCTGGGAAATGCGTATAAAGTGCTCACTAAGTGCTGCGTCGGCGAATGTCAATCTCCAAGCTGCTTTTTTTGCTGCCCTTGTCCCTCCCCTTCAGATAGTTTAGCACATCTATAGAAAGAATGATTTTGTGGTTGGTAGAATCATGGTGTGCCTTGTGATTTTTTTGGGTTACAAAAAGTGTGACACCAAATAAAAAAAGGCTGAAAAACACTGCTCTACCTACATCTTTGCTCCTGGCATCTTAAAAAAGATCTCTGTAGCTGCTATCTCTTTTAAAAACTGACACACGCATTACTTGGATGGTAATGTTGTATTCTTTGCAGAAATTAGCCATTATACTGCAAACTGGAATAATGGGTAGGGATAATCATTATACTTCAATTTCGTAGAATTGTGTCATTATATTAGGGCAGTCAGCAATGTAAGCTCACTGGCAGACTGGTGAGTTAAATACAGAGGTACTAGAGACTTATTTTGGTTTTAGTGCCACTCAGAGATAACTTATTTAGCATTTATGGGAAATGACATTAATTTGACCCTCTTACAGAAACATAAAATAGAGCATAATTTTTACCTTTGCAACTTTTCTCTAGCATTGCATCAGGACTTTTATAAACCCCCCTCCCCATCCCCTTTCCTCCCACTCACCTGCACCTACAGTATTTATAAATTAAGAAAATGAACACCAGTGCTACATATTGACAGGTGGCGTGTCATTGCGAACCACGTACTACAAACTGTTAAACCTTTAAATGAAAAGTTTATTTCATAAAACTTTTAAAGGTGGTATATAAATATGATACTGATTGTGTACATAATTCTTTTGGTGCACACTTAACTTATTTGTATTGTAACACCCACAATCAGTCAGGGAGGAACAGCACCAGTACATGTTTCAGGAGTTTGAAATTGATGAGCTTTTATTGATTCCCACTGTTCTCGCCATGAGCGATGCCTCAACTTTTCTACTCACAGTCAGACTCATTCGACTCTTTTACACTGTTCGTCTTCCACTTCAGTGCCCTAAACCATGCCGCTCTTTGACTCTTGTTCCCCTCTACTAGATTACTCACTCTGTGCTGTTTTCACACACCGTGCTGCTCCTTCTCATCTCCACACGTGCCTCTGCTGCACACTGTGTTCTCCTTCTCTCCATCCCTAATGCAGAAAAAACAAGCACACTTTCCAGCACCTTCCATCATTTCTTCCAGGACCTCCTCCTCCTTTTGAGGTGTCTCATTAGCATATCGCAATGCATTTTCTGCAAGCACAGTGGTCAGTGTCATGATTTAGGCTAGAAATTGATGTTTTGCCTTTAAGAGAAGCCATATTGTGTACTGTTCTCAGGGTGTGTACTTAATCTTCTAGTTTTGCCTAATTTTTGACTCATTTTCTTTTTTTTTTATTTTTTAAACTTCGATTTTGCTTTTTGTCTGGGTTTCGGTTGCTACAGTTTATTTTTTTATTTTCTTCTGTTTTGCCTTTTGCCCACTTCTCCTGGTTTACTCACATATTTGTTATCTTGTTTTCCTGCCAATTCAGGACACTCAGTAGCTGTCCAGCCCAATGGCCCTCTGTCTCCCACAAAATAATTACAGCATTATAGTTTTGTAATGTTAAAAAAAAAAATGATATGAAAATGCTGCCCAGACCAAAGCACTGCTTGAGGTGTTTGTTTCATTGCCGGCCAATAATGCGATTTTTTTAATGCATTAAACAGGCCACATCGATCACAAAAATGAACATGTTAACTTTCCCAGGCTTAATATACATGCATTATGACAATTAGTGGGCATAGTAGCACCACAAACCCCAAACAACACTACATAACGAAGTTCTGGGTTCATCTTTTTTTTTATTTTATGGTACCTTTCCACAATAATATGATACAAAATCTTCACATCTTCATTCACATCCACAAAATCTTCTTGTCTCTTTCACCTCTTCCCATGTAGTCTCATCCTCTCTCTTCTTGACTCAGACTACCCATACAGCAAACTCTGCTTTTTTTATGCTGGACCCAGGAATATTTGTGGAAGTCCCGCAACATTGCATCCAGGTCAGGCGTAAGTTCTTTAAGGTTGTGGTGGTCTGCCCTTGCAGCTCCTCCTTATGTCACCCATGAACCACAACAGGGCTGTCTCATGAGACTGCAATTCCCAGTCTGCCTTGTGGATATCCACTCAGGCACCATAGCCCAGGAAGACTGCCACCTATTGTATCGGGGAAGCAAATAGTCCATGTGATTAGTCTCCACTGTCCTTCTATTAAACTGGATTCCTGGTCAGGTATGAAATCATGAGCTATTCTGGTTAGAATACCAGCCCATGACTGGTGTCAATGACAACATGAATAATAAGAAAAATACAAAAAGAAGATAAAGAGTTGGATCACCGTATGGTGAACCCTGTATTTATGATGGCAAAAAAAGGGAGTTTTACAATAGACATATTTTCAGAAGGGAGTCAAAAGTCAGGCTCACTCAAGACTCACCCCTTTAGGAAGTCAGAGTGGAAGAGGCAGACTCAGGGAGTTGTGACCCGGAAATGATGTCACTGGTGTTGCTGGTTGTTGGATTTGTTAGGGAGAAAGGAGGAGAAGCATTAGGCAGCAGCGTCAACCCTGAACTCGAGGTGAAACTACTATTTGTTGTGCCCATAGGTTGCCTCCCAATTGAACATGTGTGAAAATATACATATTATATTATGAATAGGTGGAAGGAGCACAGGATGACTGTATGAAGTGTAGGCGTGCCATACAGCTTTCCCATTCAATTGCAAATGATAAAATAAGTACTAGAGGGCACCAAATCTATACTAATAAAAGGCAAAACCCTCACTCACTCACTCATCACTAATTCTCCAACTTCCCGTGTGGGTGCAAAGCTGAAATTTGGCAGGCTCATTCCTTACAGCTTACTTACAAAAGTTGGGCAGGTTTCATTTTGAAATTTTACGCGTAACGGTCATAACTGGAACCTACTTTCGTATACTGTATAGGGCCATAGTGGGCAGCTCGGTCGCCGTGTGAGGCGGTTGCGTCTTGCGTCTTGCATCATCACGCCTCCCACGTAATTGAGTGCCTGCCCATATAAGGTAAATATTCGCGGGTGAAGGACTGTGCTTAGCATATTCATAAGTAAGTCTGCTGCGCAACTCAGCACACCTCCCATGTAATTGACTGCCTTTCCATATAAGGCCGTTCTTCGCTGCGGTGTGTTCATTCCTTTCCTTGCTTCGCCAAGGAAGCAGCCTTTTCACAGCTTCTCCACTGTTTTATAAACGAACGACATATAAGAAAGTCCTTTTTCCTTGCTTCGCCAAGGAAGCAGCCTTTTTATTTAATGCACGGGTTCTCCGCTGTTTTATTCTTCATTTATTACGATTGTTATAGTTATTGTGTAGGTTTTATTTAATCCACGGGTTCTCTGCTGTTTTATTGTTCGTTTGTTACGATTGTTATGGTTATTGTGTAGGTATTTTACACTTAGTTTACTGTTCAGGTACCCATTTCCTTTATTTAATCCGCGGCTTTTCTGCTGTTGTTTTGTTCTTTTATTACGATTATAGTTATTTGATTCCCTTTTTTTGCCTCACTGCCTGCCTATATAAGGCACTCCGCAGTTTTTTTGTGAAGCAGACTTTACACAGCTTCTCCGCTGTTTTATAAACAAACGCCATATAACGCCGTCGTTTTTCCTTGCTTCGTAAACTAAACAGCCTTTTTATTTAATCCACGGGTTCTCCGCTGTTTTATTGTTCATTTATTACGATTGTTATAGTTATTGTGTAGGTATTTTATATTTTGTTTACTGATCAAGTGCCCATTCCCTTTATTCTTCCAACTGTACCCTTATTAAAATGTCTATTGAGGTGATCACCATCAATCAAAGAACTATCATTAACTGAGTGGTGTCCATGCCCGGAGATGGCGCCTGCCTTTTCCATTCTCTGTGTTACATATTGCACGGACATATCAGGCTCACTTTTGATATCCGCAGGGACATTATGTCTTATGTATTAAATGACTGGGACAGGTTCAAAGTGTGGACTGATGATGGTACAGGAGATAATTATAGTACACAGGAGCACTATAAGACTGAAATGCTTAAGCCCTTCACCTATGGTTCTGCATGTGAGTTGATGGCTGCCGCTGAATTGTTTGGTTGTCGCTTTGAAGTGTACCGAAATGGCCAAATATTTTACACCTTTGGAGAACCGTCAATGCCTCTTAAACATCTTAGATTCACAGGTGACAATTTGAGTAGTGGACACTTTGATGTTTATGAATATTTCAACTCTCAAAAGCTGGATGCGAAGTTATAGATGAAGCCGGTTTTATGCTTACATCGATTGACACATACCAAATGTCAGTTCAACACAAATCCAGCTGATTATGACAGCAGCAATCCAAGCTGTGAGAACACAGTAAAAAGGAGGCGTATCGGACATCGTGGTAGATTTTCTGATGCAGCTAGACGGAATCAACTTCGTGCAGCTGCCGCCAAATACTCCCAGAAAAATCCACAAGTTAATAGGGACGCTGTCGCTAAATACTCGCAAGCACATCCACAAGTTAATAGGGACGCTGTCGCTAAATACTCGCAAGTACATCCAGAAGTTAATAGGGATGCTGTCGCTAAATACTCGCAAGCACATCCACAAGTTAATAGGAACGCTGTCACTAAATACTCACAAGCACATCCACAAGTTAATAGAGCTTCTGTTTCTAGATACGATCCCAATAATGTAAAGCGGCTCATACGAAAACAACAGGTTTGGCTCAAAAAAGCCAGTTGTGGATTTGCGTACAACCCAAACATACATTATGAGCCTGACAAAACAGTACACATTGGATCCATGGATGTTCACTGTGACTATTGTCAAGCAAAGAAGTGGAAATGCGAGTCTCCTGGTTTGTGCTGTAACGGTGGTAAAGTCTCTCTCACTCCTTTATGTAAGCTTCCTGACCTTCTTGGGGGCCTGTTAAATGGTGAACATCCTCAAAGTGAGCATTTCTTGAACAACATCCGAAAGTACAACGGCGCATTTCAAATGACGTCATTTGGTGCTAACCAAATCGTTGAGGGAAATTTTATGCCTTCATTTAAAGTTCAGGGACAAGTGTATCACTTGATTGGCAGTCTTTTACCTATGCCAAGTGAGGAACACAAATTTTTGCAAATTTATTTTGTCGGGGACAATGAAAAGAAAGCACAAATCCGCTGCGCTAATTTTTCTGGACTTAACTTGCCCCTGGACAAGCAATTACAAAAAATGCTCCATGACTGTAACACTTACATCCAGGACTTCCACTCCACAATGGACAGTATTTCAGATGATGACAAAGACTTCAAAGTTGTCATTCACAAAGACAAAAAACCATTACATGCACACAAAGGCAGATTTAATAAACCCACAGTTCATCAAGTTGGTGTTGTCATCGTTGGGCAAATGTTCAACAATAGAGATATTGTCTTGAAAACCAGAGACAATAAACTGCAACGCATTAAGGAAACCCACAGATCCTATGATGCACTTCAATATCCTCTCATGTTCTGCTATGGTGAAGACGGCTATTCTGTGTCTGTACCTCAAGTTCATTCTGCCAGTAAGTTACCTATGAACAAAACCGTCTCTGCAGCAAACTTCTATTCATACCAGCTTATGATCAGACAACATCATGATAATAATATCCTTTTTTTCCGAACTTTATTAAATCAGTTTTTAGTTGATATGTACGCAAAAATTGAATCCGAAAGACTAAATTATATCAGACTAAATCAAAAAAAACTACGGGCTGAAAATTATGTTCACTTAAAAGATGCTATTAACAAAAACGACACTGATTTAACAGAACTTGGTCAAGCTGTGATATTACCATCTTCCTTCACTGGAGGACCTCGCTATATGCATGAGCGTACACAAGACGCAATGACATATGTACGTCGTTATGGTCGCCATGACTTATTCATCACATTTACTTGCAATCCTAAATGGCCTGAGATCACTGAAATTCTCCTTCCACATCAAAAACCTCACTATCGCCACGACCTTATCAGTCGTGTATTTCATCTCAAGATTCGCAAAATGATAGACATGCTCACGAAGAGTAACATTTTCGGCTGTACAAATTGCTACATGTACACCATAGAGTGGCAAAAGCGAGATAATCCCCATACACACATTCTATTGTGGCTAAAGGATTGGATTAAACCAGCTTCATCGATCAACTCATCCGTGCGGAAATTCCTGATCCACAGACTGACCCTGCCCTACACAAAATAGTAAAATCCAACATGATTCACGGCCCATGTGGACCTCATAATATCAACTCACCCTGCATGATCAACAGAATATGCACTAAGAAGTACCCGCGTCCGTTCATCTCAGAAACTCAAGAGAAGATGGTTACCCTCAGTACCGCCGGCGTGCACCTGCTGATGGAGGTCATACAATTAACATCAAGGGAGTAGATATCGACAACAGATGGGTGGTCCCTTATAGTCCTGTGCTGTCCCGCTTCTTCAATGCTCACATCAATGTCGAATTTTGCAATTCAGTAAAATCGATCAAATACATTTGCAAGTATGTTAACAAGGGAAGTGACCAGGCAGTATTTACAATACAAAATCACAATGACGAAGTATCTCGATACGAAGCTGGTTGTTACATTAGTAGCTCTATAGCAGCCTGGTGCATTTTCTGTTTTCCCATTCACGAACGTTTCCCTCCGGTCGTTCATCTTGCTGTGCATCTTGAGAACGGACAAAGAATTTATTTCACAGAAGGCAATGTTGCAGATAAAGTACACAATTTGCTGTCATGTTGGTGTTCTGCCAAATGGAAAACCCCTTAAACCTATGGGAAAAACATAAAGACAGCATAGCAGAAGATGTTAGGAGACAGACTGAAAGAGATCATATACAAACAGAAGTCCACCAGTGGTTAAATTTGATCTACTGTATAACAAGTGTCTACAGTTGCTTGAAAACTACGTAATTGCTATTGGAGGTCAATCTCTTCATCATTACGGTTTGCCTTCACCTTTAACAGAACTGGCACAACTTATGTCAAATCCCGAGTACTTGAAAGAGACATCTTACAACACTTCGCAATTGGCCAATATAGTCACAAATAGCGAGTGGTTGCTAAATACTGACCAAAAGTCAGTTTATGAGCAAATCATGAGCAGCGTTGCATCAGCCACTGGCACGGTGTTTTTCCTTGATGCTCCAGGAGGAACTGGTAAGACATTCCTAATAAACCTTCTCCTTGAAAAAATCTGAGCAAAACGTAACATTGCCATAGCTGTGGCTTCTTCTGGCATTGCTGCAACTCTTCTAGAGGGTGGCAGAAATGCTCATTCAGCTTTCAAGCTGCCTCTGAACCTCAACCATACTGAATCCCCCATGTGTAACATATCAAAGCAGAGCAACATGGCTGAAGTGCTGCGACATTGTCAGCTTATTGTCTGGGATGAATGCACTATGGCACACAGAGCAGGTATTGAGGCTTTAGACAGGACCCTCCAAGACATCCGAAACACCAACAAACTTATGGGAGGCTTGACAGTGTTGCTGGCTGGAGACTTCCGCTAAACCCTACCAGTCGTGCCCAGAGGAACACGTGCTGATGAAGTTAAAGCATCTCTGAAATCTTCATACCTATGGTCACAAATCAATGTTGTTACTTTAAAAATAAACGTGAGAGTTCATTTGAAAGGCGACAAAAAAGCCGAGGAGTTCTCTGCTCTTCTGATGAATATAGGTGATGGCACCTTCATACAAGAAAATCGTAAAATAAATATTCCTACAAATCTCTGTCTCATCGTGAATGCCTTACAAAGCCTTCTTCAAAATGTTTACCCCAATCTATGAAATCTCCACCAAAATGACGTCTCATGGTTAAGAGAGAGAGCTATCCTGACACCAAAAAATGACATGACTACGACTATAAACCACATTTTACTTCAACAACTACCTTCACAAACAAAAACACATCAATCTGTTGATTCAGTTGTAGAAGTAGAAGACGTGGTACATTATCCGGTAGAGTTTCTCAACACTCTAAATCCTTCAGGCACTCCTGAGCATAATCTCATCTTGAAGGTTGGAGCACCAATAATGTTACTGAGAAACTTACAGCTACCCAAACTTTATAACGGCACGAGACTTCAGGTCACATCTCTACAAAACAACCTAATTGTAGCAACTATTTTTACTGGCAGTGCCTCAGGTGACACAGTTTTTATTCCTCGCATCCCTGTTATACCATCTAATCTCCCATTTCAATTCAAACGCGTTCAATTTCCAGTAAGGCTCTGCTTCACAATGACAATTAATAAGTCTCAGGGACAAACACTAAAAAAGGTTGACATTGATTTGAGGCAGGATTGCTTTTCACATGGCCAACTGTATGTTGCATGCTCAAGAGTAAGCTCAGCGCACAGCTTGGTCATATTACAACCGGAGGGCTGAACTGACAACGTAGTATACAGAGAGATCCTTAACAATTAATTTTTTATATATTTTCCCTCAGTTTAAAAATGTTTACTTTTTTCTTAATAAAAATATTCAGGCAGTATTTCACCGCTGCGAAGCGCGGGTATTTTGCTAGTATAATATAATTAGCCCTGTTGGCATTATCTAAAGTGGCTTATATGAGTAGGTTACAGCATCAGGAACTCCGTCCTCAATATTGTCTGAGTCCAAATGAGACGCCAATATTCGGGGCATAGGATTTTTATAGCTCTCAGTCTGGAAGGAGTGGGATTAGTTGCCCTGAAGGGGCATCTTCTCGCTAGTATGGAGGAGAAAAAAGATGACACTGTTAGTGTAGCATAATCAATCTGCAGTGCTGTGTTTTGCGCTGCCTGTCTCTACTTAATAAACTTCTTCCTCAAATATGCAGTATATACTCCCCAAAATGAATGTAAATATATAGAAAGTGAGAGATGGGAGTACTTGCTGGTGGCACTTACAGGTGAGTAGGTGGATCAGCTACCTCACTAGATTTGCTTGAAATTGCCTTGCATATGAAAAGCTTCAGAATTTATTGTATTTTTTTTATTTCATACTTTACCACAGAACAGATACTGTAGCTGATGCTGGCCATGAGAGAAAAGTGTCAGAATACAGAGTGCATTGCAGCTTGCTGCGTATGGGGCTGAGTAGCTGTAAACTTTTAGAGTGTCAAAATTGATCCCTGTCAACCAACGAATGTGCCTACAATCAGCACTTCATAACTGTCATAACTGGACGATGGAACAATGAAAGAAGTGGGCCTGCTCTGATGAATCATGTTTTCATTCAGATCACATGGAACGCTGGGTTCATGGGTGTTGTTTACCTGGAAAAGAGATGGCAGGAGGATGCATTATGGAAAATAGGCAAGCCAGCCAAGGCAGTGTGATGCTCTGGGCTATGTTCTGCTGGGAAACTTATGGTCCTGGCATTCATGTGACACATGCCACCTACCTAAAGATTGTTGCAGACCTTATACACCCCTTCATGGCAATGTTATTCCCTGATGGCAGTGGCCTTTTTCAGAAGGAAATGCAGCCTGTCACACTGCAAAAATTGTTCAGAAATGGTTTTGGAACATGATAAAGAGTTCAAGGTGAGGACTTGGCCTCCAAATTCCTCTGATCTCAATATGATTGAGCTTCTGTGAGTTGTGCTGGAAAAACAAGTGAAATTCATAGAGTTTCCGCCTTGCAACTTATAGGACTTAAAGGATCTGCTGTTAACATCTTGGTGACAGATACCACAGGGCACCTCTAGAGGTCTTGTAGAGCCCATGTCTTGATAGATCAGAGCTGTTTTGGTGGCATAAGGGAGACCTACACAATATTAGACAGGTGGTTTTAATATTGTGGCTGTATAGTGTGTGTAAATATAAATATTTCCCCCAACAGCCTATTCAATATACGTACTGTATACAGTATGCAGACTTGGTAAAGAGGATTAGTTGTTAATTTGATCAATCATTGGGATTAGCAAGAGATGTGATTTTAATGCAGCTCCCCTCCTGTGATTTTTTTTTAATGCACTGCAGTCAAAATTTGCTATCTACCAGGTACATGGTCAGAAAAAAAATCAATGAATAAAAATTAGATAAATGTTACTTGATCTTTAATCTTTAATTCTGCTGTGGCATGCAGAGTCAAAATTTGGCATCGGCAGCATTTATTCACGTATCCAACCTTCATGTGTCAAGGGCACAGTCTGGTGGTGGTAGTATAATAGTGTGATGATTTTTTTTTTTTTTTGCATATGTTATATCTCTTGAAACCAACTGAGCATCATCTGAATGCTACAGCTTACCTAACCATTGATCTATATTTGACCAAAATCTACTATTTCATAAAATCAATACTTCCAGCAGCAGACAGTTTGCCGTGTTCCAAAGCATTCCTCATTTCAACTCAAACTGGTTCCATGAACATGATAGGGACTTCAGTTTAGTCCAGTGGCCTGCACAGTTTCCAGTTTTCAGTCCAACAGAGCACCTTTGCGATAAGATAGAACGGAAGCTTCTCAGTTTGTATATGAGACTGAAAACTCTGCAGGAACTGCATATTGTTAACAAGTGCTCCAGAACTAAATTTCTTATCCACAGAATTCAGACCACTTCTGGAGGCAAAAGGGGGTCCTACCTGGAGCTAGATAGATGTATCTAATAAAGTGACCATCCAGCTTAAACATCAGACTTGCCTGTTGATTTTATCTATGCTTCAGTATGTCCTTGAGATTGAAACTGGTTTGGTCAAGACTCCCCAATCATGTGCCAGTTATTTGCCCTAAAGCCCTGAGCTGTGATAAAAGATTACGGAGACAGAGAAGCTGAAGATGTGTAGATAAAAGAAAGATTATTTGCATATAATATATGGATGAGTTCATTATTGAAACACCTCATTTTTGAAAAGCCCCCTTTGTGCTTTTCATGCAGAGATGTATCTCTAGCAAGGTATTAAGAGCCTAGGACTATGTCTTTAGTCTGTTTTATTAGATTATTAAAATTTAATGTAAGTTAAAAAATAAATTCAGTTGTGACATAGTATTGTGAAAGTAAAATTTTGACATAATATTTACCTGCCTGTTTTAAATTATAAAGTGCCTTTACCTGTGCTTCATATCTGAGTGCATTTTCTCTGGGTACTACGATTTCTACCCACATCAAGGATCGGTATGTTTGGTGAATGGTGAGTAGGAATTTGTGCTTGCGTGTAGTCTTTGATGGACCTTTAGTTCTTCAGTACTCTGTTTTGTGCTTAATGCCACTGGGATAGGCACCAAAGCGCTCAATACTTTTTTACAAATGTTGGTTTTAGGAAATAATGGATGGATTTGCATATATAATGGTGTCTTTTGTTGTATTGTATGTTGTTTAATTTGTTGTTGAGTGTTATATTGTGTTTTAAATGTTGCAGTCGTGGCCAAATGTTTTGAGAATGATGCAAGTATTGGTTTTCACAAAGTTTGCTGTTTTTAGATCTTTTTGTCAGATGTTTCTTAAGTATACTGAAGTAAACTCACCTAAAGGATTATTAGGAACACCTGTTCTGTTTCTCATTAATGCAATTATCTAATCAACCAATCACATGGCAGTTGCTTCAATGCATTTAGGGGTGTGGTCCTGGTCAAGACAATCTCCTGAACTCCAAACTGAATGTCAGAATGGGAAAGAAAGGTGATTTAAGCAATTTTGAGCGTGGCATGGTTGTTGGTGCCAGACGGGCTGGTCTGACTATTTCACAATCTGCTCAGTTACTGGGATTTTCATGCACAACCATTTCTAGGGTTTACAAAGAATGGTGTGAAAAGGGAAAAACATCCAGTATGCGGCAGTCCTGTGGGCGAAAATGCCATGTTGATGCTAAAGGTCAGAGGAGAATGGGCCGACTGATTCAAGCTGATAGAAGAGCAACTTTGACTGAAATAACCACTCGTTACAACCGAGGTATACAGCAAAGCATTTGTGAGGCCACAACACGCACAACCTTGAGGCGGATGGGCTACAACAGCAGAAGACCCCACCGGGTACCACTCATCTCCACTACAAATAGGAAAAAGAGGCTACAATTTGCACGAGCTCACCAAAATTGGACAGTTGAAGACTGGAAAAATGTTGCCTGGTCTGATGAGTCTCGATTTCTGTTGAGACATTCAAATGGTAGAGTCAGAATTTGGCGTAAACAGAATGAGAACATGGATCCATCATGCCTTGTTACCACTGTGCAGGCTGGTGGTGGTGGTGTAATGGTGTGGGGGATGTTTTCTTGGCACACTTTAGGCCCCTTAGTGCCAATTGGGCATCGTTTAAATGCCACGGGCTACCTGAGCATTGTTTCTGACCATGTCCATCCCTTCATGACCACCATGTACCCATCCTCTGATGGCTACTTCCAGCAGGATAATGCACCATGTCACAAAGCTCGAATCATTTCAAATTGGTTTCTTGAACATGACAATGAGTTCACTGTACTAAAATGGCCCCCACAGTCACCAGATCTCAACCCAATAGAGCATCTTTGGGATGTGGTGGAACGGGAGCTTCGTGCCCTGGATGTGCATCCAACAAATCTCCATCAACTGCAAGATGCTATCCTATCAATATGGGCCAACATTTCTAAAGAATGCTTTCAGCACCTTGTTGAATCAATGCCACGTAGAATTAAGGCAGTTCTGAAGGCCAAAGGGGGTCAAACACCGTATTAGTATGGTGTTCCTAATAATCCTTTAGGTGAGTGTATAATTACAATCATTGCATTGGTTTCAAAGGCTTTTATTGACAATTACATTAAGTTAATGCAAAGACTCAATATTTTCAGTGTTGGCCCCTATTTTTCAATACCTCTGCAATTCGCCCTGACATGCTGTCAATCAACTTCTGGGCCAAATCCTGACTGATGGCAGCCCATTCTTGCATAATCAATGCTTGGAGTTTGTCAGAATTTGTGGATTTTTGTTTGTCCACCTGCTTCTTGAGGATTGACCCCAAGTTCTCAGTGGGTTAAGGTCTGGGGAGTTTCTTGGCCAAGGACCAAAAATGTTGATGTTTTGTTCCCCGAGCCACTTAGTTATCACTTTTGCCTTATGGCACAGTGGTTCATCGTGCTGGAAAAGGCATTGTTCGTCACCAAACTGTTCTTTGCATAAACTTAATGTCATTGTCAATAAAAGCCTTTGAAACTTATGACATGCTTGTAATTATACTTTAGTATACGTCGTACAATAGAAACATCTGGCAAAATGATCTAAAAACACTGAAGCAGCAAACATTTTGAAAACCAATACCTGTGTCATTCTCAAAACTTTTGGCCATGACTGTATTATGTCCACTGATCCTGAAATAAATAAGCAGGCTAGAAAACAGGTAGATAAGTGGCCATTATTTTTAAAGGTGTCCTACTGTGGTAAATTACTTCATGTGGTGATCATTAGTACGATTTTTAGGAGACAAATATACAAATTAGTCTGGTTAGTATAGCTTTATCCCTATTTGTTTCTCCACTGATTAAACTGAGTATAATAGTTAAATTTGCTGTCAACAATAGAAAGGATTTTTTAAAAATCTTCATAGAGTACATTCTTCTTAAAAGCATACTGTGTCCTTTTTCTTAGAAATGATGTAGCAAAGAGGAAAATATCAAATGCATAAAGATGTATTGTCAAGGAACACAGTTTCTAGAGGATTGTTATTTTTTTTCCTGTTTCGTGAAACAGACACAGAATAACAGCAGTCAGAGATGGTTCAACACATTTCAAAGATACACCAATAGACTGGCACTGCAAACTGAAAGTTCACCATGCTTCATTATGCCAGGTGGACAATTACATATTAGTGTGAACACAACCTTTAGAATCAAACACCTTCTACAAAGATTGTCCCTTTTCCCCAACACGTGTCAATCCTTATGGATGATGCCTGGTGGTGATCAAGTCAGCTTCAAGCTTTTTGCTTTGCTAAGGCAATGTTGGCGGTGTTTTATATAGAAGCAGTGCCCTCCTATAGTGTAGTTTGTGGATACCTTTACACTTTTAACAGTATCCCTTTTTGTGGAGTACTGTTTATGTGTGAACAGAGACACATTATGACATTTTTGCAACATTTTAAATATCAGTGAGATAGTTCCCTTTCCATCCGTATTTGTGAATAGCATAAAACCTTTTAGGTGCATGATTATATTGAATTTTGGCTTTGAAATAATCTTTTTTTTTTTACTATGATTCTGATTGATGGTTTGGTTTTGGCGTCTGATTTACTTTACTATCTGTTTTTTGGCCCATTTTTCCTGATTTTCTTCATCCCCTAGTCTGTTTCTACTTCTCTCTCTGTGTTATAAGCAGAACACAGAGGTTGGATAACTGGAGTTAGCAGCAAACAAGTAAGATTACATTCTTGAAAATCTGTTATAGATGTCAATTTTCCTAAAAACTAATTAGTACTGAATATGCTGCAAGTACAAATGTTCATCACTTTTATAAATAAATACATACTGTGTCCTCTTAATGTTTTTTATCTGACTAGTTCACCAACATGTAGTTGAAGTTTAAAACAATAAATTAATGACAAAACAGGTATTTTGCCAATTTATTTCTAGAATGAAACCTAATATGTAATCATCTAATCAGCAATAGGCACTAGATTAGGTCCTTATACAATGAACAAGTTACTGCTGTGACTATTCAGCATTCAGTTCTTGAAGCACATTTAGGTACTTATTTACTGATTGAGTCTGAATATTTGGTTAGAGTCACATCTAAACATAATTAAATGGTTTCTCCATTGAGTACCACTTCACTTAAAACACTTTAAAGTACAAGTATCTGAAAATGAAGTTACATCTTCAAGTTGATATTCAACAGACATTTTCTAATTTGTCAAATGCAATGTAATATGATAGGATACCCTCATATGTGGTTATTAGCTGTGCTACTCGGCTTTGCCCAGGATATTTCGTGAGACAGTGACCATCAGTTATAATGGTGTCAACTAATTGGATGAATGAGAAGTAACTAACTGTTTTCCTGCGTACAATATCTGTTATGTATGTATGTATGTATGTATGTATGTATGTATGTATGTATGTATGTAT
>JANRMT010062831.1:10508434-10570343 GCA_026402145.1 Polypterus bichir lapradei
TATGTATGTATGTATGTATGTATGTATGTATGTATGTATGTATGTATTTATTTATTTATTACTAAGGACTGTAGCAATTGGTAGGCAGTGTAGTATAGTGCTGAAGACTTTGGACCTAGGACTTAAAACTCTTAGGTTGTGGTTTCAAATCCTTGTACTGACAATATGTGACCATGAATAAATCATTTTTGTGCTACAGTTGGAAAACAAAAGAAATGTAACCAGTCATATCTGTAATGTTGTAAGTCACCTTGGATAAAGTTGTCAAATAGTAGGTAATAATAATATTATTAAATCATTGGAGCTGCTTACTTTTAAATATACTACAGTATATACAACTGCTCCAAGTAAAACAATCCTGCATTAGATCAGTTCCTGCTTTTCCTAATGACTTGGCTTTTGTTGATGGTCATTGCATAACACAATTTCAAAGAAAACTGTATGGTTTTGAATTGAAATGGGTGATCAGTAGGAATAATGTGAAATTTAAGTATATATTATTATCTAAATTAGATGTTTTTCTTGTTTACAGTATTTAATCAAGTATTTCTGTATGTGGCCCCCCTTTAAAGTCTGCAGTTGCAAATGCATATGTTAATACTTTGTAGAGCTATGAGTGGGGCATTTTCAATCAAAGTAAGCAGACCCACATGTAATGTAAGTGATTTGTGAGGGTAGGGTGGAGTGTCCCCTTTCAAAATCCATAGATGTGAACGTATATTGAAGTGGAGATTTCAACTGGCACCATTCATCCACTTTTGCCTCTAGTGATCCAACATCTAAATTCATAGCCACAGCTCCTGGCAACCTCACTGGAGCTTTATATCTTGTTTCTTAAGCATTGAGCTTTGCACCCTCATTGAGCTTCGCTGAATTTTTACTTCCACTTCACATTTGACTGTACATGTCAAATGTGATCACATCTTATTTTTTCTTGTGCAGGACACAGCCCCTTCTTCATTTGTCTGTCCATCCTATTGGTTAGTGGTTCTGTTGGCTTGGCCCATCAATCACTTCTGCTCTGTCCTTTGTTTGCATAAAACCCCTCAGAGCATGTACGTTGCCATAATATTAATAAATATAAACAAATGAAAAATGTATCATCAAATAAAAAATGGGTCACCTAATTTTTTTTCCTATAATGTTACCGTATTTTAATCAAATCAAAGAATTTTTCAAATTTTGGTGTACTTATTTTTCTATTGTAGGTTTTTTTAACCCCTAAATATTGATATATTGAAATGTAATTTTATAGCAAATGCCTACTGGCCTAGATGTACAATCCTGCCAAATTTCAGCTTTTTAACTAAATAGGAAATAGTGTTTTTGTTGATGAGTGAGTGAGTCAGAGAGTGATCGAGTGAGATTTGCATTATATATTGTGGCGGGTGGCTGGGGCTGCTGCCCACCCGGGACACCGAGGAGGACCGGAGGAGGGCTTGAGCCTCCTCCAGACCACGAGGGCATGACCGCCCTAGTTGCTTTGGGGACCATGGGTGCAGAGCTTTGAAGCTCAACCCTGTAGGGGCCTGTGGTCACCGCCAGAGGGCGCCCCAGTGCCTTTGGAGCCCTGGACCTCAGCACTTCTGCCACACCTGGAAGTGCTGGGGGGAAGAGGACCAGGGACACCCAGAGTGCTTCCGGGTGCACAGCTGGCACTTCCGCCACACAGGGGAGTGTCGGGAAGCACCTGGAGCCCATCCGGGCATGTATATAAGGGGCCACCTCCCTCCATTCGATGGCTGGAGTCGGGTGAGGAGAAGGACAGAGCTCTGGAGGAGAGGCAAGGAGGCGGCCTGTAAAGAGACAGAGGCAGTGTGAGGCCTGGACTTTGGGGGAGTTTGGGGGTTTGTGTGCACTTTAGCTGTAAATAATAATTGTAAAATAAATGTGTGGTGGTGCTTTGCAACATGTCTGCCTGTCTGTGTCCGGGGCTCGTTCCACTATATGTATTTATAGATGAGAGTATACAGTGTCTGTAAGTAAATTACAATAAAATAATGGATGGCATGGTGGCTCAGTGGATAGGGATGCTGCCTTATGGATTGAGCACCTGGAGTTTGAATCCCATGGCCACTCTGCACATTCGTTTCATGTCTACATGGGTTTTTTTCCTGTTACACAAGTAATAGATGTTCTGGTTAGCTTTACATGTGTGGGCAAGTCTGTGAATGGATGCTGCAATGATCCGGTATTCATTTTCTGAGTCAGGAGATACCTCAGAGATTTCCATATCTCACTTACGTGTGTGCCCATTTCCTGAATGCCAGGGTGCATTAAACAGAGTTGAGAGAATGCTCCCTAGTTCTGACTAGATATTATGGAACAACCTTTTCCATTGGACTGCTACTGATTATAACTGATATCTTTAATTTTGTCTTCCTACTTCCTCCAATGTTGGACATAAAGGCATCTAGAGAAAAAGTGTCTGTCATAGCCTCAGAAACACTGCCATTCAGGTACTTCCCTATGTTTAGGAATAAAAAGTGTTGTATGGAAGATTTTTGACAAGCTGACTATGTTCTTTATACTCAGCTTTAAAGCTTGACTCCACATGTTGAAATATTTCTGCAATAATTTGCTGTATATCCACACCAGAAGCAATATCAGTGTACATAGGAACAAATACATGATCTTGTATAATCACAAAGGGCATCACGGACACGCTTCAGGAAGGTACTTTTCATAAAGTGGATGGGCATGCTTTTTTTGGTGGGGACCGGAAAAAATAAGTGAAAGAAGCTACAAAAAAGATCAAAACTATTTAGATATTTAAAAAAACAATTGAACACATCATAATGGAACGTGGTTACACACAATTTTTGAATTGTCACTACTTACAGTTTATATAATTAAAACATGTGTTTTGTTAAAGCATTTTAAAAGAAAATGTACCTATTGTTTTAAGAAAACTTTAGCCTTAACTTTATATTAGGGCAGCTTCCTGTTTTGGCTTACTTAACAAACAGATTTAACAGACAGGAAGTGAGTTATCAAGATCAGTTTAAGAAACCAAATTTCCTGCAAATGCCAGCTACTACTATATGTGTGTGCAAGTGTGCACGTTTGAGACAATCTCTTTTAACAATGCCACCTGCCACTTGTCATTCATATACTCAAATGACAATTAATCAAAAGATACAGACAATTAATTCAAAGACAGTTTCTGTAAACAACCTCATTTATAGACTAATTTGTGAAAGAAAACAGTGTTACAGAAATTGGCTCTTTGTAGCCTCTCAGGGACTTTCTCTAACATGTCAGTTGATGCATGGCTTTACTTTGGGTAATGCTATTAGTAGACACAAAGTAAAAGCTTATTAACAACCAGTTTATCTTAGAGCGATTTGTCACTAAAATTAATCTATCAGATAATCTAGCAATAAAAATCCAGTAAGCAAATGTTGCAGTTTTGATGGTTATCTTGTGAGATTGCACCATATATCACAGAATTTTATTAGGAACGTGTTTCATTACAAATTCCAATCACCTATGCAGTATGCATCATTCCTATTTAAGTGCCCATCATTAATGATAAATGACATGAAACAGTAGAAAAAAGAAGAACAGAGTAACTTACTTATAACATACTTCAGGATTCTGCTTTTAACTCTTTATTTTTATGAACTGTCATAAGCATGGCCATTCTTCTGCTTTTACAGGGACCAGAATAAAGCACACTGAGGAATAAGCAGTGAATAATGCAGAAAGCTTAAAATGTTTGTCTGCATCTTCCATAGCTCTAACTACAAAGAATAGGTGCTACACCAAAGATGTTCTGAAAACCAGTGTGACCATAAAAGGTCATCTCTGTAGTAAGAATACCCTTGTGATGCCATAGCAGAGGGGACTGGGCGGTCTCATGGCCTGGAATCCCTGCAGATTTTATTTTTTGTCTCCGGCCGTCTGGAGTTTTTTTTTGTTTTTTCTGTCCCCCCTGGCCATTGGACCTGACTCTTATTCTATGTTAATTAATGTTGACTTATTTTAATTTTCTTACTGTGTCTCTTATTTTTCTATTCTTCATTATGTAAAGCACTTTGAGCTACATTTTTTTGTATGAAAATGTGCTATATAAATAAATGTTGTTGTTGTTGTAGACAGGTAAGACTCTGTAAGTCTCTGCTTGATCATCAGCTTTTTTCATCTGCAAACATCTCTTTGCAGCATACTGTATATTGAGCTGTATGATCTCACAGTTCCAAGGACCCAAATTCAATTCTTGTCCAAATTAGTGTATAGTGTTTGTATGTTTTCCTTGTGTCTGTGTGGTATAGCCCAGACAATCTAGTTTCCTACTGCTTCCCAAAGGCAGTCATGTTAAGTTAATTGGAGACTTTGAATTGGCAATGTATGAAATGGGTATCCATGTAATTACATGGTGAGATGGAGTACAGTCAACTGATCACTATGTTCCTCCTCATATTTCTGTATTAAACATAAACTTTCCCTAATGGAAAAGTCACACCAGAAACTTCATTTCATCAATATATTGAATTACATTTATGTTTACATAATGTACTTCCCATTTAAAAGCTGAGAGTTATGTACACATGTAAAAGGTGAAAATGTTCAAAATTAAAAAAACAAAATGTGCTCATCAAGACCAATTAAAATATTACATCACATTTTAAGGCTTTGTAAACATTATCTAAAAAAAGTTAACCAAGTCTTTTATTCTATGTTTATTAAATAATTTCATTACTCCGATATTATTAATATATAATCAGTTGCAGTATAAACTATATACGAAACTGGATGGTTAAGGGTAAATCCAAATATTCACATTTGCTGGCTCAAGCATTTTCTGCAACCCAATTAAACATACAGGCACCAAATAAGGATTACCTTCCTATTTATACTTCTAATGCGATCTTGGACTATATTTTCTGCAGTTGTCCCCGCCATATCTCTGGAGGAAGAATGAAGTCACACTAGAGCTTGTGTACCTTTAAGCCAGGGTGCTTAGTGAACATACTTTAGAGGTCTGAGTTAAACTCAGACATAATGCACCCTGACAGCACCATTTTGCCCCCGTAATCATATTAAAATGCACTCTTTGTCTAGTTTGAGGGATATTTCTAAATTGCATGTAGTTCAGTTAACAGCCACACTTGAGTGATCTATTTGCACACCGTATGTTCTTTCTCTACATGTCTTCCTGTACTGTGTAGTTGTGTAGTCTCCATAGCAGTCTCACATTTCAGTATCCATTCAGACTTCTTGTTGATTGCTCCAATAGCAAGGTCCTGCCCTCAAGCCATGACTGCAACAAAACTATTTCCTTTTTGTATTACAAACAATCACAGGCTCTTTAGGAACTTGACAATTGCCAGTTTGCTTTTTTAGGGTCACAGTGTCTAGACTCTGGGTACTAAAGTGTCTCATTTGACAGAAACATTTTCAAAAGCTTTATTCTGCAAAGTGGTGTCTGCAAGCATGCTAGTCATAATACAAAACATGAAAGCTGTAAGCTAGTGATAATGTTCAGATGAACAGTTCTTGTTTGGTTAAAGGATTTGGCTGTTGGACCAAAGTAAAAGTAATTATTTGCATGACAATTGAATATGGTAGCAGATTTGTTCAGAGTGGACAACTGGATGTTATGAACTTTGAATGTGTTTTCCTGGGTTTTCTCCCAAGTACTCCAGTTTTAATGACACATTTTAAAATCCAGCCATGTTAGATGAGTGTGTGTAAGTAGTACCTGTGATGTCAGTCACCCCTTTCAAGGCTGGTTCTTGTTCTGCACCCAGGGGTTCTAACATAAGCACTGTCACCCTAAACTGGACTGAGTTTGAGTATTATAATTTTTGCATGACCAGTGCACAGCTTCCATAGTTCTTTCCAACCATATAACCAGTATAGCCAATGAAAGAGAATGACCCTCTTCATTTATTGTTTTTGGGACATGCACCTCTCTTGCTTCATTAAACACTTTATTTTGTAGGTACCTTTGGTTTTTATTTTAAATGCTTCTGATAGGTCACATTATTTTTAACTACAGTAGATTTATTTTTACTATATCCTTTATATTTACATTTATCTCTCAAAGTTGTTGTTAATTTTAAGAATAATATTAAATGTCTTTTTTATTAGAGCCATAATAATCCACAGCCATTCCTATCTGAATATGCCTCTGTGTATATTTTCATTTTCACTTCCCCTTATTCTCAAGACATACAGCTCAGATTATTGCCAAATCTAAATAGGCTTACAATTAACTGGAAAGCCCATGCAGTGTTGCTTGAAGAATCTGATGTGTTTTACATAGACCTGGTTTTGCAATGTACAGTGCATCCGGAAAGTATTCACAGCGCATCACTTTTTCCACATTTTGTTATGTTACAGCCTTATTCCAAAATGGATTAAATTCATTTTTTTCCTCAGAATTCTACATACAACACCCCATAATGACAACATGAAAAAAGTTTACTTGAGTTTTTTGCAAATTTATTAAAAATAAAAAAATTGACAAAGCACATGTACATAAGTATTCACAGCCTTTGCCATGAAGCTCAATATTGAGCTCAGGTGCATCCTGTTTCCCCTGATCATCCTTGAAATGTTTCTGCAGCTAAACTGGTGTCCACCTGTGGTAAATTCAGTTGATTGGACATGATTTGGAAAGGCACACACCTGTCTATATAAGGTTCCACAGTTGGCAGTTCATTTCAGAGCACAAACCCAGCATGAAGTCAAAGGAATTGTCTGTAGACCTCCGAGACAGGATTGTCTCGAGGCACAAATCTGGTGAAGGTTACAGAAAAATTTCTGCTGCTTTGAAGGTCCCAATGAGCACGGTGGCCTCCATCATCTGTAAGTGGAAGAAGTTCGAAACCACCAGGACTCTTCCTAAAGCTGGCCGGCCATCTAAACTGAGCGATCGGGGGAGAAGGGCGTTAGTCAGGGAGGTGACCAAGAACCCGATGGTCACTCTGTCAGAGCTCCAGAGGTCCTCTATGGAGATAGGAGAACCTTCCAGATGGACAACCATCTCTGCAGCAATTTACCAATCAGGCCTGTATGGTAGAGTGGCCAGATGGAAGCCACTCTTTAGTAAAAGGCACTTGGCAACCAGCCTGGAGTTTGCCAAAAGGCACCTGAAGGACTCTCAGACCATGAGAAACAAAATTCTCTGGTCTGATGAGACAAAGATTGAACTCTTTGGTGTGAATGCCAGGCGTCCCGTTTGGAGGAAACCAGGCACTGCTCATCACCAGAGCGCGCTTGACCTCAGACTGGGGCGACAGTTCATCTTTCAGCAGGACAACGACCCTAAGCACACAGCCAAGATATCAAAGGAGGGGCTTCAGGAAAACTCTGTGAATGTCCTTGAGTGGCCAAGCCAGAGCCCAGACTTGAATCCGATTGAACATCTCTGGAGAGATCTTAAAATGGCTGTGCACCAACACTTCCCATCCAACCTGATGGAGCTTGAGAGGTGCTGCAAAGAGGAATGGGCGAAACTGGCCAAGGATAGGTGTGCCAAGCTTGTGGCATCTTATTCAAAAAGACTTGAGGCTGTAATTGCTGCCAAAGATGCATCGACAAAGTATTGAGCAAAGGCTGTGAATACTTATGTACATGTGATTTTTTTTTTTATTTTTAATAAATTTGCAAAAGCCTCAAGTAAACTTTTTTCACATTGTCATTATGGGGTGTTGTGTGTAGAATTCTGAGGAAAAAAATTAATTTAATCCATTTTGGAATAAGGCTGTAACATAACAAAATGTGGAAAAAGTGATGCGCTGTAAATACTTTACGGATGCACTGTATATCTGCTAGGTATCTTGAAGCTGGACTCTTAAGCATTTTAGGTATCTTTTCAATTTCTGTAACAAAAACAAACAAGAGAAAGTCTTCATTTAAATTGTGTCTTAGTTTTTTGGCAAAGTAATGCCTCATTTCAACATGATTAACATTCAGTGAGTGTCACATGACAACTCAGAAAGCAACATTTGTGAGATGTGAGATATGTCTATATTTAATTTAAGCAGATCAAATGAAGCAGCCTTTATCATAAACCTCTTTTCCAAAGAACAAGCAGTGCTTGAAGGAGAATTGTTTCAATCTCAAAGTGACCAGTTCCAGAAGCAAAGTCAAAGTCAGTCATTGTCCAACCCAAAAGTGCAAGACCCTATTCTGGAAAAAGAAGACAGGAAACAGCTCTCTTCATCAAGAAGTACTTACAAGCTCTGCCACACTCACTTATCTTAGACCAGTTTAGAGTCTCCAACTGAGTTTTCCCCAACTTCACTCAATTGTGGGGAAAAAAACTGTAGGAAATCCCCACCAATAAGCCAGCGTTTGAGCAATGAGACAGCAATGATAACAACCGTGTCATCCATTATACGTACAGACAATGCTATTTAAAACAGATAGAAACATGCTTAATGCTTATATTACAATATTAGTGTACCAGGAACAACAGCTCTGTTGTACAATATCATAGGTCTATCCAGAATTGGCTCACCCCCAAAAACGTCCAGTTAATGGTGGTTCTGTACTCAGAAACAATCTATTGAAGAAAGAAGCCAACAAAGATTAAATGGTATATTCAGATTAATAAACTATTACTTTTGTTATCAAGCAGTGACTTGAATAGGCCTAACAAATGTTCTAGCAAAGATGGCACTGTGCTACAGAAAAGTTAAATTTTAATAATCATGAGAGTTTTCTAATATCGATAGGTTGCCACTTCCAGAGGCTCTGTAGTTGACGTTTTGCTGCCTCTTATAGTTGTATTTCTTTTTTACTTTTGATATACTACACTATTCCCGAGGGTCAACTGTCCATTATTTATCCTGAGAATTTAAATAAGACCTGCTTCCTGAGATCATAGGAGCTAATATGTTAAGTTTTGTAATTAAAAGTGGAATGTGGTCTGTAGGGGCACCAATATATCATTCCTACATCCAAATAACAACCACAAATACCAAAGGGTACAAGAAAGTAGGTGTATAACGAAAAGAACAGTGTTATGATTAAGTCACAACAAAATTAAAAAATAAATGCAGTCCTTAAAATTGTACACCAAAAGCAATACCTATCCTCCATTTAGGTCTGGGCCCACTTTATAGATTTCACCTCAAGCTGCCTAGCCCCAAAACAAAAAGCAGGGCATATGCGTTTAATACCAAAATGTCGAAAAAATGTTCACCAAAAGGAGGAAAGAGAAAACCATTTATAAACCTCTGCTCCTAAGGATAAACAAAAGTAAAGTTTATTAGTGAAATTCAAAAAAGGAGCAAAAATAAGTTTTGCCTAAAAAGCAAACAGAACAGCAAACAAATCCAAAATCAACACACTAATAATAGCACCTTAAAATCAAAGTAAGGGTCAAAACTATAATCGCATACAATAATGTCCAGGTTGTTTCAGCATCTCCATAAATACTTGCTGAGCTCAGTACACAGCTGCATAATTAGGTGGCCCCACCTCCTAAGGATAACATACAAAACACAAGTAATGCAACTGGAAGATCAAGTCACCATAAAACTAAAATTAATTTAAACACCAAAACTTTCAATAAAAACATATTAATTAAATCATACAACCCTAAAAGAAACAGACACAATTACAATATTTGCAACAAAATATTGGAAAAACAGGAAAAAAATTAAAATAAACAGAAAATACAATCGTGCCAGGGATGATCTCTGGCTGAAACATAACCTGAAACAAAGAAGAGGAGATATGAGTTGGGAATAAAATACACAAGAAAGAAAGGGAAACAAAAAACCTGTCCAATAAGATATTCAATGTTGACTCACCCATGAGGCATCTGGAGGATTTTGCTATCTGAAATCACTTCTCGGTTAACCTCTTAGACCACTTCCAGGCTCAGGAATTCCCTTTTGGGACAGTACTTGAGATCACGACTATGCATTGCCTATTGAGATTCCCTGCTGCAATCTGTTGAGCTGGGGGATTCCTGCTCTGTTAAGAAATGCCACCCATTGTCTCTCCATTATTTTTATTAACCTAGAAACATGTACTACGGTAATTGAGCTGTCTATTACTAGGAGATCCAACATCTTCTAGAAGTGGCACCTTTGCTGGATTGACAAGACCACATACTTACCAGTACACTGCTTGCTAGTGTATCTAACAGCCTAAGTCCTGGACTAAACAGTCTGAGCTGCACTGCAGGCCAGTTTTTGAATCAGGCCCGCCTTCACATGGTAAAGCCATTTAATATTTTTTCTGTCTAAGGAGAATTTTAAAATATTTTCTAAATTTTGTTAGTAGACATCATAGTAATTTGAAGGAGGACAAGGAAGTCATTAAGCTCTTTAGTTCTGCTCATCGTTCATGCTGCCACTTTTGAATTAACATGTAATATGGATACAATTTGTACAACCTGAAAATTGAGCATTACAGTAATGGCGTTCTATTTGACACCAATAAATTAACTTACCTTCCTTGCATTTTAGGAAACCACATTAATTTTGCAATATGTTCCCAATTAGAGGATATAAAATATGATGAATAAAAGATGTATTAGTGTCAAAGGAAACAAAATTTTCTTGAATTCAATCAAGCTAAAATCAAAGTGTTTTGAAGTAGTTGTGGTTCTTAAATTTTGTCTTTCGTACATGTATGTATCAGTTTGAATATCTGTGTATTTTATTATTGATTTTGGTAATTTTGAGTTATTATTTTTTATGTTCCTTTAATGTTCTTTTATTCTTGGATTCCACTGCAGTATTTTCTTTACAAATAATCATTGAATTTACATTTGTTATTTCATTGCACAGCCAATCTTTTCCTTATTCTCTACAATAATATGCCAAAAAACAGCAAAATGTATATGCAAAAAAAAAAAAAAGGTCAGACTTATAAAACCGGACATATGCACATTTCTATGCAGTTTACCCTTTATAAATCACAGTCATCTTGTAAATATAGAATGCACCTCAAACCACGTTGCCATCCTGAAACAACCATATACGGTCTGTGATAATCAACCACATACATATGCAGTCACAATACTGCAGAGCTGCTTTGCTTGGTAGAGTAACCTCCCACCTGACTCCTCCAATCACTTCCACTTGCATTTGAGGAGTTCTGTGGTGCACTCCACATGGCATTGAAACACCTCTCCTCTGTGCTCTGGGGGTAAAGGAAAGGAGTAAGGCACCAGTGTCTAAATGAGTAGCTACTATCACCTGGCACGTGTAATGACAGGATTGCTCTTATCAGGAATATGATAGGCCATATGAAATACTGAGAGTTTAGCCAGTTGCCTTACCAACAAACCTGCCATCACATACAGTGCCATCAGCAAGTCATCTGCCAATGCTATTTAGAAAACCATCTAAATGAATGGGTTGACACAGGCCACCAAGCCATTATTTTTGTCATTCTCATCTTATTATCAGAGATCACTTGTGTCTTAGTTGTATGTCACCGCTTATGGTTAACAACAGAGGCGGCATTCTCACTAGGCGCCCCTATTGCATTATGATTGCTCTCAATTGTGCTGATTACATTAGGAAAACCAAACACTGCTACAAACTGACTTTTTATGTTGGCACGTACAACCAGACTATACAGAAACCTAATGTAGTGCCTCATCAGTTGGTTTATGGCTTCCATCTAAATCGGGCATAACAGAGCTGAAACTTGGTTGAAATATTCCTGACCTGTCACCCAGTTCCTTCTGGTAGGTGTTACCTTGCCAGAAAGCCAACCATTGGTAAAACCTGCATTTGAAAAGGTAGAACCCAATTTCAAACAGTCTCAGCAAACTCAGAAAATAGTATAAAGAGAACAGGTTTCAGGACCCTAAATCGACAGTCATCACAGGCAACAAAAAAAATCCACCCGGTCCCTATAAGGTTATTCTTGTCATATATCAACATTTACATTATCTTCAAACAGCACCAAACATGTTGCGTCAAACCATTCGAGTATCCATCTATCTATTATCCAACCCGCTTTATCCTAACTACAGGGTCACGGGGGTCTGCTGGATCCAATCCCAACCAACACAGGGCACAAGGCAGGAAACAAACACCAGGCAGGGCGCCAGCCCACCACAGCCATTCGAGTATGAATAGGCTATAGAGCAGTGGTACTAGGGATCCCTTGTGGCTGCATGATTTTGTTTCCACCAGATTCACAATCAGTGATATTAATTGAACTCATTTCATTAGCTAGTTTTTCCCCTCTTCTCTTACTCTGCATTCAGGAAAGAAGAGCAACATGGTGTTTACATTTATAAGACACTAGCAAAATACCCGCGTTTCGCAGCGGCGAAGTATTGCATTAAAATTTTTATTAAGAAGAAAATTTAACCTTTTTAAAGTAAGGGAAAATATGGCAATAATTATTTGTTAAGGATCTCTTTGTATACCACGTTGTCAGTTCGGCCCTCCGGTTGTAACATGACCAAGCTGTGCGCTGAGCTTACTCTTGAGCATGCAACTTACAGTTGGCCATGTGAACAGTAATCTTGTTTCAAATCTCACAGCATGGATTGCTGCTGTCATAATCGATTTCAGTTTCATGGTTTGTTTCAATTACGACAGTATTTGCAGGACTTGTGTTGAAGTGACATTCGGCATCTGTCAAGCGTTGTAAGCTTACAACCGGTTTCATCGATAACTTCACATCCAGCTTTTGAGAGTTTAAACATTCATAAACATCAAAGTGTCCACTACTGAAATTGTCACCTATGAATGTAAGATGTTTAAGAGGCATTGGCGGTTGTCGAAAGGTGTAAAATATTTGGCCATTTCGGTACACTTGAAAGCACCAACCGAACAATTCAGCGGCAGCCATCAACTCACATGCAGAACCATAGGTGAAGGGCTTAAGCATTTCACTCTTCTAGTGCTCCTGTGTAGTATAATTATCTCCTGTACCGTCATCAGTCCACACCTTGAACCTGTCCCAGTCATTTAATACATAAGACACAATGTTCTTCCAGATATCAAGAGTGAGCCTGATATGGCCGTGCAATATGTAACACAGAGAATGGAAAAGGTAGGTGCCATCTCCGGGCATGGAAACCACTCGGTAAGTGACAGTTCTTTGATCAATGGTGATTACCTCGATAGACATGGTAATGGGGGTTGGAATGATGAAGGAAATGGGTACCTGAGTAATGTAAAGTAAGTGTAAAATACCTATACAATAACTATCATTGTAATAAACAAACAATAAAACAGCGGAGAAGCCGTGGATTAAACAAAAAGGCTGTAGTTATCAGCAGGGAGACGTGAATCCCGTGGCGAAGCAAGGAAGGGAATGTAGAGACTGGAGCGACGGACGGCCTTATATAGGCAGGCAGCCAACAACGTGGGAGGTGATGGGATGGGAGACCCAACGCCGCCTCACATGGTGACCAAGCTGCAGGCTATGGACGTATATATGTACGTAAATAGGATTCAGTTAGCGTTGGGAACCCGTGTACCAAATTTCTTGAAGATGGGCCCATAAGTAACAAAGACTGTTGAAAAGTTCAATATGGTGGCCGACAGTGGCATCATACCACCGAAATAAGTACGTACATTGGTTTCGGTTAGTGCAGGGAAGCCGCCTACCAAATTTCGTGAAGATGGGGCCGTAAATAAGAAAGTTCAACATGGCGGACGTTGTTGACCGTTATGACCGTTATGTGTAGAATTTCGAAATGAAACCTGCTTAACTTTTGTAAGTAAGCTGTAAGGAATGGGCCTGCCAAATTTCAGCCTTCTACCTACACGGGAAGTTTGAGAATTAGTGACGTTGGAAAGTTCAATATGGCGGCTGACAGTGGCGTCATACCACCGAAATAAGTATGCACATTGGTTTCGGTTAGCGCAGGGAAGCTGCCTACCAAATTTCGTGAAGATGGGGCCATGACTAAGAAAGTTCAATATGGCGGACGTTGTTGATCGTTATGACCGTTACGCGTAGAATTTCGAAATGAAACCTGCTTAACTTTTGTAAGTAAGCTGTAAGGAATGGGCCTACCAAATTTCAGCCTTCTACCTACACGGGAAGTTGGAGAATTAGTGACGTTTGGAAAATTCAATATGGCGGCCGACAGTGGCGTCATACCATCGAAATAAGTACGTACATCGGTTTTGGTTAGCGCAGGGAAGTCACCTACCAAATTTCGTGAAGATGGGGTCAGCCTTCTACCTACACGGGAAGTTTGAAAATTGGTGACGTTGGAAAGTTCAATATGGCAGCCGACAGTGGCGTCATACCATCGAAATAAGTACATACATCGGTTTCGGTTAGCGCAGGGAAGCCGCCTACCAAATTTCGTGAAGATGGGGCCATAAATAAGAAAGTTCAACATGGCGGACGTTGTCGACCGTTATCGACCGTTATGACCGTTATGTGTAGAATTTCGAAATGAAACCTGCTTAACTTTTGTAAGTAAGCTGTAAGGAATGAGCCTGCCAAATTTCAGCTTTCTACCTACATGGGAAGTTGGAGAATTAGTGATGAGTCAGTCAGTCAGTCAGTCAGTCAGTCAGTCAGTGAGTGAGGGCTTTGCCTTTTACTATTACAGATTTAGAAATATTTCTGTTTTTTGCTATTATTTTAACTGCTTAACTTTCTTTGTTGTTTTCCTATAACTTTTTCCAATTTCTGTGTAGTTTGCCCTATTCACAATATCCCAACAATGACCATTAATAACAAGCAGGACAGACGCCAAATCAAACAAAACAGTATGATTAAAGTCAAACCTACTAATTAGTAAATAATGGATTTTATAACCACTACACCTGGAAAAGCAGAATGAAAATCAGGGTGAAAATATTGATAAAAAGTAAAGAAAAAAACACTACCCTATATAACTTCTTTGTTATTTGTACACTGACCTCAAAAAACATATACTGGGAAATAACTTGCTTAATTAGGCTAGGAATCCAGCTAAAAACATGTAACAGAACAAAACCATTCAGTCAGTCTGGGTCCCCAGGACAGAGTTTAAAACCACTGCTACAGAGCATTATATTCATAGCTTTCTGTGTGCAGGGAGTGAATCACACCTGTATTTTTTCCGTGCTTTGGTTTTTAATCCTAAGAAGTGACATCAGGTAGGCTTTTCAAACTGACGAAAAAAGCAAAAATTTTCTTCAGTGCAAATATGAAGCATTCACCTTCTCAAAGGGGAGCTAAAATAGAATCTGTAAATCATAATAATCATCATTTTGAGGTTTAATACGTTTGCTACATTAATGCACATTATGAAAATGACTTAGCATTATAAATTATTATACGTGTGAGTCATCATTTACCTTGTTTGGCTGCATTTCCCTACTTGATCAAGGGTGTTGTCACTTCCTGTTTTTTTCTGAAATGTTGTGCACATTTGGATTAGATTTGCCATAAATATACCTAAATTATCCCGTCATTTTTTTTATGAATACTGACTTTTGCATGGATAGTTGTATTTGCACATTTAAGCCTCTTTTTTGCGGGTGCACAAGTTTTATAAATCCAACAAGTCCTGCACCTCCTCCCCAGTCAGGCCCTTTTCCTTGGCATCTTTTTTTACTTTATCCAGCTACCTACACTTTTGCCCACATGTTTATTGTCTCTCCTCATAACATTGTGAAATTTTTGAGACCCTGACAACCTCCTAACTGTCCTGTGCACTGAAACGCTGTTAGCGCAGGTAGGAACTGCTTGTCTACCCGCTGTTCAACTGCAAATTCACAGGCTCACCCCATTACACATCTGTTGCCCAATAGTTGATGTGGGAAATGTTTAAAAATGGCTCCTGACTTGGCCATGGGCTCACTTTCGGTATCCTTGCTTGTGCAGGAAGGCTATCTGTTCTTTGGATCTGAGAAGGGAGCGAAAGCAGGATGAAGTCATTGTCCCTGCTTGCATGCTGTGTGTGTTTGAGTGACAGCTTCCACTTGAATCAATGCTTTCTGAATGTTGCTGTCTTCACAACAATAAAGCTGATTGTTTTTGGAACCTAGACTCTCTTTCTTCTCTCTTGTGCAAGTCTGTGACCCACATATTACAACATCTCCACCTAGCATGTCAGAGCACAATGTGTGAGTTCTCATCCATTAACTGAAACAGAGAAGTTTTGTTTTGTTACAATTACTTCTTAAAACAAATGTTTTCATTCGTTAAAGGTAGACCATGTTTTGATCGTATTGTGGCAGTAAGATGGGTATGAGTGCGGTGCCACGTTTTTGTTCCACATGTGGGCGATCACTTACATTTCTAGCATCATGGAACCAATAGTCTGCGGCACTGGGAGGACCACCAAAAGGAATGTCTCCCTCATTTAACTGTGTTTTCTCTTACCCTGCAATTAACATACTTTGTATGATCACGGCCATGTTAAGTGATAAACTAACGCAAAAGATGTAAATGTAATTTTTTTTTATTTTAGTCAGTGTAGATGAACACACATCTTTGATCACAGATTGGATTATGCACTACTTCTACGCAGGATACAAATATGAGGACATTCTGGGTTTTTTAAGAATTTATCATGGAATGTCAATGTGTTTAAGAAGTTTTAAAATGCACCTGCAAGAACTGGGACTATCAAGATGTAAGAATTACTCCAATATAAGTCAAGTGGGCTTAGACATGGACATTGAGATACAGGGGCCAAGTCAGCTTTTTGGATATAGAATAATGCATCAGGTATTAATTTGTTATTTGAAATGAATCCAACTACAACTGCAGCTAGGAGGACAAGGAAATTTGTTTGAAGAGTATACTACTCAATGGGTTCAAACTCTGTTTGGCTTCTAGATGGATATGATTAATTAAAGCACTACGGTGTAGCAGTAAGCAAGTATATTGATGGTTTTTCAAGAAAGATTTTAAGGCTTACATGCAAAACAACGAATAATAACCCAGCAGTAATCACAAAAAATTATATGCTTTGTGCATCAAAACTTGGGATTGTAGCTACAAGACTGAAGATGGATTGTGGAACAGAAAATACCTTGATGGCAGCAATGGTAGTACATGTTGTGCTCTCAAAGAAATAACCAATTCACTGGAGCAGCTGGACATGTTCCGGAGAATAGAATCTAGCTGGGCACATTTCAGAAAGCAACAGTAAGAATATTTGTGTATAGAGTATATTTTGCTATAGTAAGACCAATTATAACTTACTTAATCAGTAACTGCAAAATGTTTATGAATAGTATAACAAAAAGAGCTTGCCCCCTACATCACGGAATTTTTATTTATTTTAGATGTGTAACTGCTACAGTTTGCCAGTCCTCATAGCCTTTTTGGTGAAATATTTTACTAATTGCCCTTCACTGAAAGCTTAATTGAACCAATAAACAAAACCATTTATACAACGCAATTTAAAAAAAAAATGGTTCATGCAAAATGAAATGCTAATTGAATTTATTTGAATTGACCTTCATTGCCATGAAATGCAGCTGCGATGAATTTGTCTTTGTGTTCCAGCTATAAATATAATAATAAAAAGACAACAGAGATATCCATCCATCCATTATCAAAACCACTATATCCTAACTACAGGGTCATGGGGGTCTGCTGGAGCCAATCCCAGCCAACACTGGGTGCAAGGCAGGAAACAAACCCCGGGCAGGGCGCCAGCCCTCCGCAGTGCCAATATTCATATGATATTTTAATTTATCATATATTTTATGTATGGCGGTGCTTAAAGAATTGGTGTACATTTGAGCAATGGGATAAGGTGACTCATTATGCAGGGAATTAACTGTTGGCTTTGGATGGAAGCCGATTGGTGGGACTGAGGAAACACCAGTTGAGAACAAAGATGGCTCAGCAAATTATATTTTACCTAAGAAAATACAAGAAAAAGTTAACATAAGTTGTTTCACATATTAAAGAATTAATTTCATTGCCCTCTTTTTCATTAAGTCCAAACTCATTTAACATATTAGCAACACACCATTGAACAAAGTATTATTCCCACTAATTGTTACATAAAAATCAACCACAATATTTAACAAAATGATATGATAACTCCCTGTCTCTAAACAGCAGGCAGATGATTGGTACAACAAAACAATACATATAAAATATTTGTGTTTGTTAAATATGTAATAATTTTATCAGAATGTGTTAATGGCGTTTTAATTTTATTAAAGGTTTGTTAAGTATGAAACCTAGAATGGGGGCGGCACGGTGGAGCAGTGGTAGCGCAGCTGCCTTGCAGTAAGGAGACCTGGGTTTGCATGTTTTTTTTTTTTGTGCTTTATTTCACCTTATACAATTTCTTGTATTAGGAATTTGTTAGTTTTCACATACCCCTTGGGGTCAGAGCATAGAGTCGGCCATTGTACAGCACCCCTGGAGCAATTACAGGTTAAAGGTCTTGCTCAAGGACCCAGCAGAGTAGGATCTCTTTTGGCAGTGATGGGGATTTGAACCGGCAACCTTCTGGATACCAGCACAGAACCTTAGCCTCAGAGCCACCACTCTGTTCTCCCCATGTCTGCGTGGGTTTCCTCCAGGTGCTCCGGTTTCCTCCCACAGTCCAAAGACATGCAGGTTAGGTGCATTGGCGATCCTAAATTGTCCCTAGTGTGTGCTTGGTGCGTAGGTTTGTGTGTGTGTGTGCCCTGTGGTGGGCTGTGCTGAAACAGTTGGTGGTGATGGTGCAGAAGATAAAAACATCAACTTACAATATCCCGTAGAATATCTACAACCGTTAACACTGTCCGGTCTTCCACTGGCCGAATTACTGCTGAAAGAAGGATATATCATAATGTTATTGCGTAATTTATATACAGTATGAGTGATGGGCTATGCAATAAGACAAGATTAGTTGTATTCAAAATTGGTCGCACAATTCTGATGTGTAACATTCAAACAGGCGACAATAAAGGTAATGTAGTACATCTTCCATGGATATCATTACACACCAAAAGAGATCTTGATATGCCATTCATATTAAAACGTTTACAATTTCCCATTAGAATAGCTTTTGCTA
Source organism: Polypterus bichir lapradei (assembly GCA_026402145.1). Taxonomy (NCBI): domain Eukaryota; kingdom Metazoa; phylum Chordata; class Cladistia; order Polypteriformes; family Polypteridae; genus Polypterus; species Polypterus bichir. The sequence goes on from JANRMT010062831.1 coordinate 10,527,366, forward strand.
TGACGATTAACAAATTGCAGGGACAAACATTCGAAAAAGTCGGTTTATTTATTAGAGAGAGAAAGAAACTATATTCTCTCACGGGTAGTTATACGTTGTGTTGTCACGATGCAAGTCCAAACATGGAATCAAAATTCAGTGCGATATTGACGAAAACTTAATTCTGAATATTGTGTTTACTGAAGTTTTACAGTAAAAGTGTAAGAATTAAAAGTGTTTGTGTGTTAATTTCAAAGCCAAACAGAACGAAAACATGTAACACAATGAATACCTCTAACGCAACATAAAACAGTTCTATTATGCATATGTAACAATTCCCATGAAAATAACAATCTGTTTAAATTGTACATCCACTTCCCCATACGTGAGCGGCAGAGCCGCAAAGTGGCTTGCACATAGCGCCCGCCCAGGGGTTGAAGAAACGAGCAGGGGGCAGAGCCTCCTAGTTAAAATAAAAAAAGAACTTAAGTTATATATTTGCAGGAAACACTGACAAAACAAAACAGACAATTTTAGTTTTCTCACAAATTATCCAAATCAATGAAGTATGCATTTTTCATAAAACTCTTAAACATTCTGTGGAATGTATAATATTTGATAAAGCAGTAATTAATTAGAGGTTTTTAAAATTTAAACACATGTTAAAGTAAATGATTTGTTATATACAGTTAGGTCCATAAATATTTGGACAAAGACAAATTTTTTCTAATTTTGGTTCTGTACATTACCACAATGAATTTTAAATGAAACAACTCAGATGCAGTTGAAGTGCAGACTTTCAGCTTTAATTCAGTGGGGTGAACAAAACGATTGCATAAAAATGTGAGGCAACTAAAGCATTTTTTTAACACAATCCCTTCATTTCAGGGGCTCAAAAGTAATTGGACAATTGACTCAAAGGCTATTTCATGGGCAGATGTGGGCAAGTCCGTCGTTATGTCATTATCAATTAAGCAGATAAAAGGCCTGGAGTTGATTTGAGGTGTGGTGCTTGATTGTGGAAGATTTTGCTGTGAACAGACAACATGCGGTCAAAAGAGCTCTCCATGCAGGTGAAAGAAGCCACCCTTAAGCTGCGGAAACAGAAAAAACCCATCCGAGAAATTGCTACAATATTACGAGTGGCAAAATCTACAGTTTGGTACATCCTGAGAAAGAAAGCAAGCACTGGTGAACTCAGCAACGCAAAAAGACCTGGACGTCCACGGAAGACAACAGTGGTGGATGATTGCAGAATCATTTCCATGGTGAAGAGAAACCCCTTCACAACAGCCCACCAAGTGAAAAACACATAGGCGTATCAATATCCAAGTCTACCATAAAGAGAAGACTGCATGAAAGTAAATACAGAGGGTGCACTGCAAGGTGCAAGCCACTCATAAGCCTCAAGAATAGAAAGGCTAGATTGGACTTTGCTAAAGAACATCTAAAAAAGCCAGCACAGTTCTGGAAAAACATTCTTTGGACAGATGAAACCAAGATCAACCTCTACCGGAATGATGGCAAGAAAAAAGTATGGAGAAGGCGTGGAACAGCTCATTATCCAAAGCATACCACAGCATCTGTAAAACACGGTGGAGGCAGTGTGATGGCTTGGGCGTGCATGGCTGCCATTGGCACTGGGACACTAGTGTTTATTGATGATGTGACACAGGACAGAAGCAGACGAATGAATTCTGCGGTGTTCAGAGACATACCGTCTGCTCAAATCCAGCTAAATTCAGTCAAATTGATTGGGCGGCGTTTCATAATACAGATGGACAATGACCCAAAACATACAGCCAAAGCAACCCAGGGGTTTATTAAAGCAAAGAAGTGGAAAATTCTTGAATGGCCAAGTCAGTCACCTGATCTTAACTAAATTGAGCATGCATTTCACTTGTTGAAGACTAAACTTCAGACAGAAAGGCCCACAAGCAAACAGCAACTGAAAGCCGCTGCAGTAAAGGTATGGCAGAGCATTAAAAAGGAGGAAACCAAGCATCTGGTGATGTCCATTAGTTCAAGACTTCAGGCTATCATTGCCAGCAAAGGGTTTTTAACCAAGTATTAGAAATGAACATTTTATTTCCAGTTATTTAATTTGTCCAATTACTTTTGAGCCCCTGAAATAAAGGGATTGTGTTAAAAAAATGCTTTAGTTGCCTCACATTTTTATGCAATCTTTTTGTTCAACCCACTGAATTAAAGTTGAAAGTCTGCACTTCAACTGCATCTGAGTTGTTTCATTTAAAATTCATTGTGGTAATGTACAGAACCAAAATTAGAAAAACGTTGTCCCTGTCCAAGTATTTATGGACCTAACTGTACATTATGTAATTCACTTCTTTTCATACCTTTTGTAGCATCATCTGTATTTCCGGATCACAAGCATTTTTTGTATCAGGGGAAAAAGTTACTCTCACATAAAATATAGTTGAACAAGTTTTTTTAAATGAACTGTGGCCCTTGACCACCATGAACTATGGAGACATCCATCCAATGCTAAATTGCTAGACCAAAACAAAGTGCCAAACCAGTCACCATATACATCCAACCATCCATTGCTTAAACTCACTTATTTCAACCATAGTTAATGCACATTATTTAATGGCTACAATGGGAAAAAGACAAGAAATCATACCATACTGTCCCCGTAGAATTTGCATATTCTCCCAAAGATTTCTGTAAGACATGCTTATTGGTAACGCTTAATTGGTTTTAAAGGAATTGGGCTTTATGATTGCCCCACACTATCCCAGACTGAAATTATATTTCATTTCTGGTTCATGCTATGTACCTTGTGCTACAAGGATAAGTTCTAGGCCCCCGTGATCCGGTAATGGATTTAGAGAGTTTATTAATCAATGGATGCACAGCAATTTATGCAAAAATTTTAAAATAAAACAAGATATCATAAGAATACATGGAGAAAAGCCCACATAGAAAAAAGCATGACTTGGAATCTTAACTAAGGCAACAATTGTGCTTGAGATTCAAACTCCGAATGCGAAAGGGGGAGGGAGAGAGTATACATAATTATATACACAGGTTATGTCCATCTTTTATGGGGGAAGAATTTTAAGGGTACAATGTAGAAGGCATTAGTAAGTGACACACTGACTTATCTGTGCTCCTTATTGTTATTAGCTACTACCTGTAAGTTCTTAACCCAGAAGAAAAACAATGACTTTGCCTCTAGTTCCTTCACTTAGAGTCTATCACCCTCAAAAGCTGTAAGAAGCAGGCAAGCAGGTCATTTACAACACCACTAGCAAACAGTATCTCTCCAGGCATTAAGACAAAATGAACATGTCTATTCTTGCCAGCTTTTTGCCTACTGGCTAATAAATGGGTTATTAAGACCAAAGCCTTAACTGTTTTTCTTTTGTCATTATTCCATTTAAAATATACGGTGTGTATTTATTGACTGTCACACGGAGGGAAGTAGTATCAGTTTGTCTGTTGCTTCAATTAAAAGTATTTGGTATAGGATTTTCAATAGGATTTCTAATGTTTATGATGCACCATGGCTTACAATGAAAAAATATACTGCTTTTTAGTACTATACAGTATGCATTAAGGCTGCATTCTAATAAATGACACATTGCAGACATTAACACAATATAATAGACCAACAGAGTTTAACTGCTGGATAGACAAATATTGTCTTACATATATACATTTACAGCATATATTAACTTATTAAGAGAAGGATAGAGTTAGAGATCACCCTCTGAAACTACTGCAAAAGACACTTAAAACTCCTGACACTTCAATTCATGTTCTCTTCTGTTTTCAGGACTGGACCAAAGGTACATCAGAAGAAGGACATCCCAGGAGAGTGCAGGATGTTCCTGATGCTCTCCCAACACTGTAACATAGGCACTGGAAAGAATAAAATAGTCTGCTCCTCCTGGACCTGTTCACATGTCAGCCACAAAATTGAAATCACAGACAGGTGATATGACTAACATAGATTTTTTTCAATTATTATAATGGCACCGGTTGAGGAGTAGGATGGATATATTAGGCAGCAAGTGAACAGTCAGTTCTTGAAGGTGATGTGTTAGTAGCAGGAAAAATGGGCAGATGTAAGGATCTGAGCAGCTTTGAGAAGGGTCACATTGTGATTGCTAGACAACTCAGGTCAGAGCATCATCAAAACAGCAGGCCTTGTGGGGTGTTCTTGGTATGCAGTGGTTAGCACCTACCAAAAGTGGTCTAAGGAAGTACAACTTGTGAACCAGCAACAGGGTCATGGGCACCTAAGGCTCATTTATGAGTGGGGGGAGCGAAAGCTAGTCTTTTCAGTCCTCCCTGGCCGTCGGACCTTACTTTTATTCTATGTTAATTAGTGTCCCCTAATTCTATTTTCTTATTTATTTTGTCTTTTTTCACTTTCTTCATCATGTAAAGCACTTTGAGCTACATCATTTGTATGAAAATGAGCTATATAAATAAAAGTTGTTGTTGTTGTAGTCTGTCTGGTCTGATCCCACAGAAAAGCTGCTATAGTACAAATTGCTGAAAAACTTAATGCTGTCCATAAGAGAAAGTTGTCAGAACACACAGTGTTTCTCAGCTTTTTGTGTATGGGCCTGCATAGCTGCAGACCAGTCACAGTGCCCATAATGAACCTTGTTCACTGCCAAAAGTGCCTACAACAGACATGTGAGTGTCAAAGCTGGACCATGGAGAGCCTGAAAGAAACCCCCAGTTGGAAGACTTATTATTGTAGAAGAGTATTATTGTAAGGCGAGCTGAAAAAAGGGATCAGCTGTTAGTAGAATTAGAGACAGAAATCAAGATAAAGAGAGAAAACTTCTTGAGTAGTTGTTAGATGGGAGAGTGGGTAGGTCATATCACCAGGCAGAAAAGAATTCCTGTACAGTAAAGCCCAGAGTGTCAAGATGGTCTTGTTTATCTTCCTGTTTTATTTTGTTTCCCCCAATGTCCCTCCTTCTTTTTTTATATATATATATATATAAACTGTATGTATTGCATGTTAACATAAGGAGTGGGCCTTGTGGTGGCTCTCCACAATCTGGGTGTGGAGAGCCACCGCAACACACCCTCCTTATCATAACTCTCAATATAATATATACAGTATGTGTGTGTGTGTCTGTATATTTATATATACAGTTATATATATTGTGACAGATGGCCGGGGCCCATGCCTGGCCAGGATGCCCCTTCACTACATCTGCCAGGCAGACAAGGGTGGGAAGCCCAGCATGTCCCCCTGGACGCTAGATGGCAGCTTCCCTGGGTTGCAGCAGTGCCTCGGACTTTCCCAGTGCTTCATGGGGGTTGGTGTTCTGTGCAGCTCTGTGGGGTTTCGCAGGCGCCGCCAGGGAGTGCTGCAACAGGAGTGGCTGGACCCTTTTGGGTACTGGTTTCGCCTTACCCAGAAGTGCAGCCGGATATCAGCAATCAACCACCTGGAGCACTTCCAGGTGCCTGATAAAAGGGAGCTAGCGACCACCACTCGGCGGCCAGAGTCAGATGGGAGGAGGACAAAGCTTGCTGAGGAGGAGTGGTAGTGCCAAGACGAAGAAAGTGCTAAGTGCTTGTTGTACTGTGTTTGGGACTGTGTTGTGGCTGGAGGGATTATGGGGAAGATGTGCCCTCCAGCTGAAGAAAGAAATAAATAGTTTTATTTATTTTACCCGTGCCTCCCGTGTCCAATCTGTGTCGGGTCGGGCGTTATATAGCGCCTTTCTTACAATATATATACAGTTCTTTGCATTTTATTTTGTATTGCAATAAAAAGAGTTTGGCATTGAACTATAAGAACTTCTGAATAAACTCTTAAGAATTTGTTTAGCAATGGCTTAATAAACCTGCAAAAAAAATTTTGTTTTAATAAAACTCTGTATTTGATGAAAATATGTAATATGAAATTATTGAAATATACCATGTTAGTGATTCATCTGGTTTTAAACAAAAGCACTTGGTGGTATTTATAATGTATAATATCTTCTTACAATTTGATTGATTATATTGCCAGTAACTGTCTCTTTCCGGTTTCAACCCTTTCCTCTCCTTTAATGTTAATTTCCTGTCTGGTGTTTTAACAGAATAGGCCTTTAAAAAAGGTATTTGAAACAAACTAGTTGGATGATGCTAAATGGAGAAAACAAAGTGTGCAGCTTTACCCTGAGGTGCCTTATTTAATATTCTTTTTATGGGAAATTGTTACAGTTTGTACCTGACTCTACCTTAACCCTTCAACCCAGCACAGAATTGGAGGCACTGATTAAATTATACATTAAAAGGATTAGTTTTTCCTTCAAAAATTGCAAGGCCCTGGTGTCAGGCCAAACTTCATCCTTTCCTTCCTTGTACAATAGTTAGGTCAGCCATACCCAATCAAGTAACGGAGACAGTAAGTTCAGAATATACAGTAGATGGACAGATAGAGCAACATAGGGTCATATAGGCATGAATAAAATACAGAACATTTTCTCATGCTCAAAGCATTTTACGAAAACTCATAAGAGTTGCAATTTGATTAGAACATAGGAAAATATCAATAAATAACACTTGATAAAACTAGCATAAAAGTATTAAATAACAAATAAAAAATAATTACGTGTGTAACAAAAATGACCATGAGACACTGCGAAGGTTTGGGGCAGCCACCCGTATAATTTTTCCCGGCTGCAAAACTGATTCAAAATGACAGACATGTTCACACGACTGAGTCCAGAACAGAACTGCTTTAGTATCAATAAGATGGCGAGTTTAAAGGACATTAGAAAAAGTGATGTCATCGGGACCGGAACCCCAGAGCCGGGAGGGATTTCCCTAGAATGGTCTGTAAGAGATTGAGAGAGAGAATTAGTGCACTTTGCCACCCCCTGCTCCGGCATGGAATTACATGTACTCAAGCCCTTTAGTTGCCTCCTAAACACGCGTGTGTGACACATGAAACAAAAAGTTCTGAGAAAGAATAAGAAACAATAAATGGGGACAATGTAAAACATGCTATAAGACAACAAACAACAACATTTATGATATCAAGTATTATCATAAGCATAAGCAGAGTGAGGGAACCAAAAAAGAAAAATAATGTCAGTGTAAGTTAAATGGCTTCATGTACAGATGTGTTTTATCTTTAAAAAAAATGAATTGAGCCAGAAGATGTAATCATATTAAGGAGGCTGTTCCAGATCACAGGTTAGTTTACGGCACAAAAAAAGGTAGTGAGCAAACAGGACCGTAGTGCTGCAGGAGGTTACTGGTGTAGTCCAAGGCAAGGCCATTTCAAATTTTAAAAGTGAACAAAGGGATTTGTATTCAGTTCTATAAAATGCAAGGAGTAAGTGAAGACTGGACAGAGCAGGTATTATGTGCACACTGCTCACTGGGATCTGAGGACACCCAATGCATACAAGGCGCACACACCAACAGAGAGTTACAAAAATTAATGCACGGATTGATAAAAGCATGGACAACCTTCTCAGTATTAAAAGAGTAGAGGAATAGGCACTTGTAAGATATGTTGTGAAAGGAATCAAGAATGACACAATGATACCTTACAGAAGATGAAGGCGTAAATGTATCATCAGCTAGAATGAACAGGGCACCAGTTCAAATTAGTCTGGAATTCAGTTGAAGGCTAACAAACAGAAATATCAATGTAGACAGTACAAGGTCCAAGAAAAATAATTCCCTGAAAAAGATAGCTAAATTGAGCTAATTTTAGTCAGATCACTTTTAAAAGACCATTGTGACCATATTTAGTTAAGATATGTTTGGCTTTTTCCAGTTTCACAGTAATATTAACTTACTTTAGTTACTTTAGTTATTTGTTTAGATATTCAGTGAGACGCTGGGTGTTTTGCAGCCTTAACTGTGGTTCTGATGGAGTTGTGTCAGTGTCATTAGACACATTTACTGTGGTCCTGAGGACTTAGTTACATATTCATTTTTAACAACTCAAATCGCATTTCTTTTCACTTCCTTTTTACTGAGTGTGATGGCGCACCATTTTGTTCGATCATAGATTTTACAGCTCATCTTTTCTCAGATGTGGCTGCCATTTCTTTCTACTTCATATTGATTCTACCTCACAACATTCAGCTAGCAGGAGTTCATCATTAAATTTTATCATTTGTCCAGTGATGTCTTTGAATACCATCAAAATATAATCTGAGTTTTTCCTTTGCAACTGGTTATGTTTATTTTTACACATGTGACCACAAGCTTGCTGCCCACCAGGTAAACAAGTGCACCATTACTCTTTTTTTTTTTGGGAAATCGCCACCACTACTTTGAGCTTCACTTTCACAATAAGGCATTGGATTGGTTTAGAAATGTCACATTGAGTGAACCGTCTAACTGTTCCCATCCACTTTTAAGTCAAATACACTCGCTCTCCAGATACACTGTATGTTTTATACATTTGGTACTGTGAGACTCATATGCATAATGAACAGCTGTGCCATTTAAAGGCTGGTACCCACTGCATTTCTTTATTGGGAAAAGTGAAAAATCCATTTGAGGTTTCATACTCTTTAACTGTAAAAACTAGTGCTCTGCAAGCCCCTCTTGGCTCATGTTCAAATTAATGAATCTGCCACCAATAGAGAGAGTAGCAAAATGTAATTTTTCCCCCTAAAAAGAGGACTGGTCCTTATGTAAAATTTTCCAGAAATGAAAAAAGGTAGTTATGAGAAATGTTACACTGAAAGGTGAGTCCAAGTAATATATAGCAATGCTTGGTGATCCAATATATTTTTAACTAAATTCAATAAAAATCATTTTTTAAGATACATTACAAACATTTCCTACTAGAAAATCTCAAATGCATTGGGCAAAAGCTGTTTGTCATGAGCCAAAAATGAGAGTAATCCACTTTTAAAGGATTAGTTTTATTTTTTTATTTGTTGCCGTTCAAGCTATTGTATCCAGTTCCTCAATCAGTCCATCCATCCATTCCTTGTATGTACCTGTTTCTTCCTCACAAGTTGATAAGGAGCCACAGTCTGAAGATTTACAGAGATAATTTTTTTACTAATGAAGCAGTTTTTTTATGTAATTGATAAATTAAATAAATATAACTTCAGTGTTTTTAGTTCTCCTGGAATCCCTTTCTCCGTGTTAAGATTTTGTAAAGGAGGAAATTGTAAAGGAGGGCATTTATTATAAATAATAAGCATTTTCCTGAGTCTTTCTTTTTTCTTTCTTTTGGTAGAAGAATTTACAGACAAGTAATTGGTTCATATAGAATTTATAGATAGAGTTGGTCTTGTCAGTTGCGAGAGATGGACGTCTGAAGCAGAACTCCGTTAGCAGTGGTGTTATTTTTTATATTATTTCCTTATTATCCTGAGATATCCTGTATTTATCCAACCCGAGAGTTCTACTACAGTATATGCAAGCATATATAAACATGGTCGGCAAGAAAGGGGCTCATAAAGAATTGGAAAAGAAAACTAAAGCTACATCCAAGCCCAGATCGACATGTCCAAGTTCAAGCTCAAGGTACGGCCTTTCAGAGACTGACCTGGAACAGACGGGCAAAAGCCCAGACTCCTCGGGACCACGGTCCGCTGCATCATCTCCAGCTGAGAGCGGAATGGGGAGCGAATGTGCTAATGACACAGGTCACGATAGCTCGCTGATTGGAGAAGATCATTTGAAACTAGAAAAGGCCTTGCAGTCCGCACTTTCACCTACTCTACGCAAGCCGGGAACATCGACTGTAATAGTACCCGCCGCTTCACCTACGGTGCACAAAAGCAGAAATGATCTGTCCAAACTGAAGGTGATGATCGCTGAGCTCAAGCAAAAGATAAAGAATGATATAAAGAAAAGCGAGAAGGCAAGTGAGAAGCTGCAGCGGGAGCTGCAAGAGCTGCAGCAGGATAATAAAGACTCAGATGCTTTCTGTTTATGTTTTAATTACAGTTATAGACAGTTTACTACCCTAAAGGAGACTGTTTAACATCATACCCTTGGTTTATTGTTATTGTTATTATTGCATTAAGACTTACTATGCTTATCATGGACCACTTTCTAACACCATTCCCTGGGTTTATTATCTTAATAAAGATTGCTGAAGATTATATTTTATGCTTACAGTTTGTTAATTATATTTTAGGCATATAGTACTTAGACTATATTGACAATAGATATCTCTACTTCTTAATCCTAAAATGCCGCTGCGTGGGGGCTTGTTTTGGATGTGTTCTGTCTCTAGGTATGTCTGAGGACCGGGACTGTGTGAAGTGGGGTCCAGCCTCACGTGGGGAGGCCAAATGGGGGGATAGGGGGATAAGGGGGGGAGAGAAAGAGAGCAGGCTATATTTATATCTAATCTATCCTTTTAATCCTTATAATTATAACTACCAATGTAACAATAGGCTGCATGGCAATAACTCTTGGGGAAATAGGAAATTAAGGCTAAAGCTGTCTCACTTCCAGTTAAGACTATAAAATGATTTCAGAAATTTAGAATCAATGGCTCCATGATGGGACAGTTAACTTTCTGAGCTGGAATTTTAAAGGCCTGAATCACGAATTAAAGAAAAAGAAAGTATTCTCTCACCTAGCAGGTTTAAACACTAAAATAGTATTTTTACAGGAGACCCACTTACTAAGCAAGGATCAGTTTCGGCTGCAAAAGGACTGGACTGGCCAAATGTTCTATTCTAGCTTTACAAAGAAAACTAGAGGTGTGGGAATTCTCATACATAGAATAGTCTCATTTGTAGCATCAGATGTAGTATCTGATCCTAAAGGGAGATATGTGATAGTCATGGGCAACTTATTTAACTGTAAAATGATTTTGATAAATGTTTATGCACCTAATGTCGATGATAAGGAATTCATACAAAATGTATTTACATCCATTCCCAATGTGAACACTCATAAAATTATAATGGCTGTGGACTTTAATTGTGTTTTAAATCCACTCTTACATAGGACTCCTGTCACGGGGGGATGACATCTAACACTGCAAAGACAATTATACAGTTTGTAACTGACCACAACTTATCAGACACCTGGAGGTTTCTAAACCCAAACTCAAAAACATATTCTTTCTACTCACCAGTACATCATTACTACTCAAGAATTGATTATTTCTTTATAGGTAATAATTTCCTGCCTAAGATTAAATCTTGCAAGTACGATGCTATTATTTCCGACCATGCATCTCTGATCTTGGAGCTAAAGTCACTATGCCACACACACTCACCTCGCAGATGGCGTCTTAACCCGCTTCTATTAGCAGACGAGAACTGTACAGAATTTATATCCAAACAAATCAGTTTCTTCCTAGAGACAAATACATCCTCAGAGGTTTCTGCAGGAATACTCTGGGAAACTCTAAAGGCCCTCTTAAGAGGACAGATTATTACATATCTTTCCCACAGGAATAAATTAGAAACCAAGAAAGTATCAGAGCTAAAAAGCGAAATTACTAGAACAGATGAAGAACATGCCAGGCTTCCAAGCGAGGCTCTACATATGAAAAGACAGGCTCTGCATTCAGAACTCAACCTCTTGACAACTAAAGAAACTGAACAACTAATTTATAAATCCAGATATCATTACTATGAAAACGGAGAGAAAGCTAAGAAGCTTTTAGCTCAACAAATCCACAAGCAAGAAGTTCGCAATGCAATCTCAGTAATCACCAACATGAACGGAGATGAAACCATTGACCATAAAAATATAATGCACACATTTAGAGACTACTATAAATCCTTACATACTACTGAGTTTAAAGAAGACAGTGCACAATCTAATACATTTCTGGATACATTACAGATACCACAAATAGATACTTTTAGTTCGGAGGAGCTGTATAAACCTCTGGCGCTATCAGAATTACTAGATGCTATAAAGTCACTTCAAGGCGGGAAAGCAGCAGGCCCTGATGGCTACCCAGCAGAAGTTTATAAGAAATTCTCTGCTCAGCTAGCTCCTCTCCTATTAGCAACATTTACAGAAGCTAGAGACAATCAAATTCTACCTCAAACTTTTCGCCAAGCATTAATCACTGTCTTTCCTAAACAAAATAAGGACTTATTACGATGTGCATCATACAGACCAATTTCACTTCTGAATAATGATGTTAAGATACTCTCAAAAATTATAGCTAGAAGGATGGAGAAAGTGCTGCCTTCAGTAATATCACAAGATCAAACTGTATTTATCAAGGGTCGACACTTATCTTCCAATCTTCAACGCCTGTTTAATGTAATATACTCACCAACAAAGTCAAACACCCCAGAAATATTATTATCATTGGATGCAGAAAAAGCATTTGACATGATTGAATGGAAATACCTTTTCACTACATTAGAGAAATTTGGGTTTGGCCCGAACATTTGTGCATGGATCAAACTACTGTATACCAATCCAGAAGCTTCAGTTTGTATTAACAACATTTGCTCAGACTACTTAAAACTAGAACGAGGTACCAGAGAAGGATGCCCCTTGTCACCACTGCTATTTGCAATCGCCATTGAACAACTGGCGGTTCACTGTCGAAATGCTGATCAGATAAAGGGGATTACCAGAGAAGGACTGGAACAGAAAATTTCTCTATATGCAGATGATATGGTACTGTATATATCAGACCCACAAAATTCTGTGCCTGCAGTCTTAACAGCACTTAAAGAATTTCAAAAGATCGCTGGTCTCAGAATTAATCTGAATAAAAGTGTACTCTTTCCAGTGAATTCTCAAGCATATAATATTAGATTAGACACCCTACCTTTTATCATTGCAGATCGGTTTAAATACCTAGGGGTAAACATCACAAGTAAACACAAAGCTCTTTATCAACAAAATTTCACCGTCTGCATGGAAAATATTAAGCAAGACTTACATAGATGGTCAACCCTTCATCTCACTCTAGCTGGAAGAATTAACGTTGTTAAGATTAATATTCTTCCTAAGCTTCTTTTTTATTTCAAAACATTCCAATATACATCAATAAATCATTTTTTAAGCAATTAGGTTCAACAATAACCTCATTTATTTGGAACTCAAAACACCCATGTATCCAAAGAGTGACCCTACAGAGACCTAAGGCAGAAGGTGGCATGGCTCTACCCAACTTTCAGTTTTATTACTGGACAGCAAACATACAAGTTATAAATACCTGGACACAGATAGATGAACATACACAGGCCTGGTCTGCAACAGAAGTAAAATCCTGCAGTACTTCTTTATATTCCCTGCTTTGTGCCCCCAATAAATGCAAGTTATCGGCAATATTCTAATAACCCAATTGTGCTTCACTCACTCAGAATAAGGAACCAATGTAGAAAGCATTTTAAGATGGAGAAGCTGTTATCTATGGCACCTCTGCAAGAGAACCACCTCTTTCAACCCTCGCAAACATATGCAGTTTTTAATATCTGGAAAAAAATTGGGATTAAATTGCTTAGAGATCTTTATATAGACAACATCTTTGCATCCTATGAACAATTACATTCCATATTTAACATTCCAGCTACACATTTCTTTCACTATCTTCAAATTAGGAACTTTGTTAAACAAAACCTGCCTGATTTTCCTCATCTTGCACCCTTGTCCATGCTGGAAAAAATATTGCTCAATTTCAAGGACTTAGATACCATTTCTGCAATATATAAAATTATTTTACAGTCCCTCCCTTTCAAAGATCCAAGAGGAAAATAGGAAAAAGATCTGTTAATCAATATATCAGAAAAGGAGTGGAAAGTAGCAATGCAGAGACTTCACTCGAGCTACATATGCACAAAGCATACAATTATATCTACTCAAAATGATATATCGAGCACATCTGTCTCGCCTAAAACTGTCCAAAATGTTTCTAGGACAAGATCCAACCTGCAAACGCTGCAATCAAGTTCCAGCCTCACTGGGTCACATGTTTTGGGCCTGCACCAAATTAACATCATTTTGGACCAAAATTTTTAAGTGTCTTTCAGACAGCCTTGGTCTCACAATCCCTCCTAACCCATTAACAGCTGTGTTTGGGGTTCTTCCAGATGGGTTTAAAATAGAGAAGGACAAACAAACTGTGATTGCATTCACTACACTTTTGGCACACAGACTTATTTTGCTAAACCGGAAGAATCCTAACTGTCCTCTTTTAAGTCAGTGGGAATGTTTTATACTATTTTAAATTGGAAAAAAATCAAATATTCAGTTAGAGGATCTGTACAGATTTTTTTTCAAAACCTGGCAGGATCTAATCAATAATATTTTAGAATAAGCTCTTAAAGCACCGAGGAAGCAATTATCTCCTCATTTCTTTTTCTTCTCCATTCATCTCTATTGGCCTATTAAACTCATCAATTTAGGTATGTTTAGGTATGTTGGCCATGCTCTCTCTCTTAGGGGTGGGGGTCGACTTGTTTTCAATCCTATTTTTTGTAAAAATTGATCGATCTGTATGGAATGATTACAATAAAATTAATTGAATTTAAAAAAAAAAAGAATTTATAGATAAACCTTATTGTTGGAAAGACAACACAATTGAGGAAAACATAGGAAGTTATTTTTAACATATTTTTCCCAGTTTCAGAATAAACATGAGTTCAGCTATGTATTCAGCTCTGTAAAAATATCTCCTACCTGTCTCAGTACTGTGCTCTGAATGTATGTAAAGTTTCTTGAAACTTAAAATGTACTGCACAGACTAGATATGATGATAAGTTACAGGCCTTCTTTAAATTCCTAGGTTATGCTATATTTGTATATATATATAGCCACACATGTGTACATGGGAGCCAGCCACAGGGACAAAAAGAACGGAATTTCTTGCCCAGCCGGGGGGTGGTGGGGTGCATTCAACCTTCTTATTTTGTCACCGCAGACCAGACAGGAGAAATTCCACCTCAATATTAAGATGTAACTTCCGCCTCAGCTCTGAGAATGTCACTTCCTGTCCTAGCCCCGATGACCACATCACTTCCTGTCCCAGCCACGAGGACCACATCACTTCCTGTCCCAGCCCTGATTACTACATCACTTCCACAAAGCTCCCTATAAAACCCCACTCCCTTCCTCTGTTGATCAGTTCTGTTTTGGACTCCATTCTGTACATTATTGTGCTGAATATTTTGCTTGTTTTGCAGCCATGATCAAGTACACGGGTGGCTGCCCAAACCTTTGTTTGTCAAGGCACTTTATTTTACAATATATATATTGTCACGCTTGGGTCACAGATTTGCATAGAAACACAGGAGATCGTAGAGACAGGAACTTTATTCAAGCACTTCAAACGAATATATGTTTCTTTCAAAAGTAAAACAAGCTCCTTGTGAAGACAGAGGTGACAGTTCCGTCTCTTAATTAAAAGAATGCAAAAACATCTTCATCGTCATAGGGGTGTGCGTCAGCTGTCATTCAAAGATGGCTTGGTGACTTCCCTACTCTGTATTCCTATTGCATAACACTGGCTGCTGTGTACTGGTACTCTCTTAGCTGCTAGCTGACTCTCTGTTAAACAGTAAACCAATAGCAATGAAACACAGCTGTCATTCGAAAATCCCCTAATAAACAGTATATGAATGGGAAACAAACACACTCTTAATTGGCCTTTTGCGGGATCACCTGTGGCTTTGCTCTATCACTGCACAACATGCTTCTTGCATTTTGTTTAGAGCATTTAAAAGACTGAGCCCCAACCAGCCCAACTGTTCACTTCTGTCCTCTCTCTCCAGCAGACTGCATCTGCCCCAGCTGCTGCTTCCGAGCCACTGACCCTTCTCAATGTGGAAGACTTTGTGCTCTTTTAAGCTGAAGGGTGGAACTAGAGCTGTACATTTGCCTGTTGCTACCTGTGCGTTTGTGTGCCAAAGATAGACTGTTGTTACGTAAACTCTTGTGTGTTCCTGCCCTTTCAGCAATAAAGTTAATCTTACTTGAAAACCTGGTCCCATCTTCCTGTTTCATGTGCAACTCTATGACCCAAGCTTCACTATATGTATGTGTGTGTGCGTGTGTATGTATGTGTATTTACTACACCTATATATAGAGGGGTGGGCTAAAGTTGGTTTACTATTGTGAGTATGTAAGAATTTATGCGAATACCAGGCAAGGAAAAACGTACTATTTGTTAGTTTAAGCTGTAATATAAACAACAAAAGGAAGTTGATCGAGTGACAGAGTGGCAGAGAAACTTAAAAGTTCAAGTTCAGAAAGTCACACAGTGCCCAAAATAAATAAGAGAAGTTCAGATATGAAATCCACTGTGAAAAGGCAAGTTGTAGCCTACCGTCTGAGTGTCATATGGAAGCATATTAGGGTAAAGAGAAAAGAAAAACAAAATAGGGACACAGTTGAAAAAATGTCCAAATGTCAACATTAATCTCAGAATTTCCACTTTAATCATGTAGTTTATTTTGTCATTAAAATGGAAGGTCATGAACTTCATCTTAAAATTGTTTTATTTACTAGTTTCTCAAATCCCATCGTAACTAAAGTAGCACGTTAAATGCTTCGTACTGTATATGTTCTTCTACAGTTGTGTTTGAAAGTTTGTGAACCCTTTAGAATTTTCTATATTTCTGTATAAATATGACCTAAAACATCATCAGATTTTCACTCAAGTCCTAAAAGTAGATAAAGAGAAATCAGTTAAACAAACGAGACAAAAATATTATACTTGGTCATTTATTTATTAAAGAAAATGATCGAATATTACATATTTGTGAGTGGCAAAAGTATGTGAACCTCTAGGATTAGCAGTTAGTTTGAAGGTGAAATTAGAGTCAGGTGGTATAGTTTGCATATCCTTGGAATCAGAATAAAAAAGAATTAATGCTATATTAGCACTGTTATATTTAGGAATAAAAGAAGACTGGCAAAGTGAGGATGACTCATTGCAATAATCCTTAAAAAGGGGGTAAACATTGCTTATTTGTTTGGGAGCTGATTAACAGCAGACTGATCACAAAGAGACTGAATGTAAGACATGTCAACAAATCCAATGAAATGTTATTTACCAACTGTGACAGGTTTCTGGTCACACTTATAGGTAATCTAACCTAAAAACAGTTAAAATATCCGACTTTGCCACCCAGTTTTATTGACAGTCTGGGAACTTTTGAACTTTAAAGATAATAGTGACGGGTTCATTTAAATTGGGCAGTGAGTAAACACACAATGAAAGACACAACAGCAATTTCAAGAAAAACAACAGTAACTTGTATTACATCAGACAATATAAAATCTACGAAGAAACTAAAAGTATATAAGAATCTAAAAATGTGTGGGGCGAAAACCTTTGAAAACAGTGCAGTGGGAGTCTAACTTTTAGTCCTTTAGTAATTACTAAATCTAACGTATGCCCTGCTTTGTGTGTAGGCTGACTAATGTGCTGGCTCAAATCAAAAGAGTCCAGGAGGTTCATGAATTCTTTTACTTTCGAGTCACACTGATTATTGATATGAAAGTTAAAGTCACCAACTATTTTGAATGTGTCATAGTTACAAGTAATTACAATTGACACCAAGTCTGAGAATTCCTCAAAGAAAGACACATTATATTTAGGAGGTTTATACCCGTACACTACTAGACACTGAAAAACTCCATGAATCACAATGGCAAGATACTCAAAGGACTTTAATTTGCCAAAGCCAATGTCTTTATACTTTAACCGGCTTGAGTAAACTGCCACCTTTCTTACCTTCATGATCCGCATGAGCAAAGTTGTAATTCAGGGGTGCAGATTTAATTAAAACAACAGCACCATCAGAGCTAAGCCACGTTTCACTTAGTGCAATAAAATCAATTTTCTTATCACTGATAAGATTGTTGATGGAAAACATCTTGTTGCTTAATGCTCTAACATTTAATAAAGCCATATTTAATGTCTTGGAAGAGCAGAATTAAATTGTAGGAGTGTTATGGATATTGGAGATAAAAATTAAGTTATTTTTATTAGAGCCGCTATGTTTGTATTTTCTATTTAATCTATAGTCTGTTTTTATAGTTTTAATACATTATTCATTTAGAGGTGTAATTGTAATTAAATTATACGAATTTATGCCACACTGTCTAGATTTTTTTACATGCATTGAGGTTAGTTGTTATAGAATTAATGCAATGCACTTTTGAGTTTGTTACTGAATTATCATGTCCTAGCAAAGCATTATGGAAAGGGTTAGTAGTAACAGTAAAGAGTCAAGAGAGACTAATTACCTTAGATATGTTTTTGGAGAGAGCCCGAGCACCAAATCTATTAGGATGCAGACCATCCCGCTTGAAGAAACGCGGCCACTACCAGAAGAGGTCCCAGTTGTCTACAAAGCTGATGTTTTGTCCCTCGCAGAAGCCTTTCAGCCAGATGTTTAATACCAGAAGATGATTGTAATATTCATTCGATCTTCTAGTGAGAGGTAAGGGACCCGAGATGAAAATTCTTGCAGCCAGGGTCCTCTCCTTCGTGGCTTTAATTAATGCTGTGAAGTCCGCCTTGAAAATCTCTGATTGTCGGTATCTCATGTCGTTTACCCCGGTGTGTATTATAGTGACTCCCACTGCACTGTTCTTGTGCCTCTCGAAGACTGTCGGTGCTCTTGTCATATTATCGCAGACACGAGCACCGGGAAAACAAGATACAAAAGATTTCTGATTAGGGCATGAGATGTTTAGGTCTCGTACAATAGAATCTCAAATTACAAATATATCACCTGGGGTTGAAGGCAAACTGGGGGAGCAGAGAGGGTTGTAACAGTTTTGGGTGGAGATGCTGTGCCAATGGAAGTGATCTAGCCTTAACATCCCGCCTGCATAGCTGAAAAAGGCCAAGTTCCTCATCATTGACATCGTTTTTCTGACAACGAGGCGTAGGGTAAAACTCACTTGGCCTTAACAGTGAGCGGCACGGCATGGAGTCGATGTTACAGAGCCACGACTTACTGAGACAATTTCAGATGTCGGGGAGAATTTTTCCAGTAAACATGCCTTCAAATTCCTCAGGTACCTTCATCTGGACAGGAGTTTCTGGATTTGGATATTGAGAGCCTGGAGTTCTTCGACAACATGGACTATCTCACCGTCTGCCATTGTCTGCTTCCACTTTGTGCCCTAGGAAAGAATGAGAGAGAGAGAAGGTTACTAGAACTACGGAGCAGTATACTTTTAAAAAAAACATTGTTTTGATGCATCTGCAGCATCTGTTTTTGATGATATTCCCAATAATCATTCCAAATTTAGTACTTGTCCTATTACAACCAGCAACATTACCAACAAGGAGGAATATTTGTTTTTCTAAGGTTGTAGCAGCACTACAGATTAATGAGCAGCACTACAGATTAATGGAATCCATTTCCAATCTTGCCACGAGGGTATTGCCCTGATTGGATGTCTGCAATGGGTACAGGGGCTGCTGGGGACAAGAAGGGCTGGCAAGAACTTTAAAAGGGAGCCGGCTAAGCAGTCTTTTGTGTTTGTATTCACCTGTCTGTCTTGTCTTTAGTACCTCCTATGAAATATTGTTTCTATCCTGGATTGTCGACCCTGTAAAGTTGCATGGAGTGTATTGTGCCTGCCTGTTGTGTGAGTAGTGTTGGACTGGTCATTGTACTTCATTGTGGAAATGCGCTCCCCAGATCTCTTCACCCCTCACCACACCAGGACTACTGGTAGGACTGTTTAATTAATTATTTACAGAAAGCTGTTCCCTGGATCATCATCTTTTCCACCATTCCACTTCATCCGGTACCGTTACATTTATGGACTGCGTCATTAGTGTTTATTGTTGTGTTAGTGATTAATATAGTCATGGGGAAAAGGAAGGGTTAGCCATTTTATATGTTGTTTGAGTTTCATTCAATATATCGCATAGTTATTTATTTAATTTGGTGTTAAGTCGCGTCTCTCTCTATGTGTGAGTGGTGTGAGTTGGTCAAGGCTGGGTGCATTCCTAGGATCTCCAACAAAAAACAAATCACTGTCCCTTTAATGTGAGTCTGCTACAAGGTGAGAGCTGCAGCCAACAAAAATGATAAGAAATTCTCT
Organism: Polypterus bichir lapradei; assembly: GCA_026402145.1. Taxonomy (NCBI): domain Eukaryota; kingdom Metazoa; phylum Chordata; class Cladistia; order Polypteriformes; family Polypteridae; genus Polypterus; species Polypterus bichir. The sequence goes on from JANRMT010062831.1 coordinate 10,547,331, forward strand.
AGCACTAAAATACATTGTTAAACTCGTAGAGTGTTAGATCTTAAGAAAAAATGTCATAGGGCTGAGTGTAAATGGAGAAAAACTGAATTAGCAGTCCACTGTGAAATATTAAGGGCACATATAGCTGAATATAACAAAGTAGTCCATCTTGAGAGGCAGTTCTATTTTTCTAAAATTATAAATGATTTTACAGAAAACTCAAGAGTTTTATTTTCGAAATTCAATTCAACCAATGAAATACCTCCTGAAAACATCTAGTGAATCTTGTGTGGCCTTTGACACATTTTTTATACACAAAATTAATGAAATTAGAAGTAATATACTGTAAATACGTTCCTCCAAAATGAATCCTGTTGAATCTCAGCATGCTGTTCTTAGAGAATTAAAATCCTTCGCTGGAACAGATTTACCTGAAATCCATAGAATAAATTCTCAAGTGAAATATTCCACTTATCTCCTTAACCCAGTCTCAAAAGCCTTTTAAAGAAGTCTTATATGTGCTAATTGATAGTGTACTTAACATTGTGAACTCATCATTAGATGCGGGGGTCTTCCCAGATTGCTTAAAGACTGCAGTAGTTAAACCCCTGCTCAAGAAAAATAATCTTGACTCCTCTGTTTTTGACAAATTTAGACATATTTCTAATCTGTCTTTTATAAGAAGAATTCTAGAAAAGAGCAGCTTTTAGCAATTAAATCCCCATTTAAATTAACATTCTATTCTTGATAGGTTCAGTTAGGTTTACAACAAATTATAGTACATAAACTGCACTGCTTAAAGCACTAAGTGACTTGTGGGTTAGTGTGAAAAAAGCCACATATCTGTTCTTGTTCTATTAGATGCAAGCACATCATTTGACACCATAGACCACAGAATTCTTTTAAGTCACATTTCCTTAGACAATGGGTGGGTCTCTTTGACAGAATGTTAAGATGGTTTCAGTTTTATTAACCAAATACAAAATTCTATGTTAGTTGTGGTAATTGTAGTTCACGGTTCCATGATATTCTATACAGCGTATACCACAAGGTTCTATTCTGGGCCTGCTGTTATGTTCAATCTACATGCCAGATTATCATTACCATTAGGCCAGATTATCTCAAAACACCAGGGGCCTAATGTATAAACCCTATGCACGCACAAAAATATTGTGTACTCCCATTTCCACGTTCAAATCATGATGTATAAAACCTAAACTTGGTGTAAAACCACGCACATTTTCACGATAGCTCAAACCCTGGCGTACGCAAGTTCTCTGCTCGGTTTTGCAAACTGGCGGCACCCATCGTCAAATCAGTGCTTTTGTTCCAGTGTGGTTTCCCTTTCTTTTTTAGATCCACATCCGTGACGAGGCTCTATCATATACACTGAAATTAACCACATATTGTTTATTAGTTTAAGGCATCTGATTGTAATTAACCTGTAACAATATAATGGTTAGGCAGCAAAAATCTGGAATACATTGCCAATAGAATTACACCAGGCTAACGCTAAATATTTTTAAAAAAAGCTCCTAAAATCCAGGTATACTTTAGTTCTTCTCTTAATAAATTGGATATGCATATGCAAGAGTTATCATACTCTTCAATGAGCCTTCAATCATTATTAAGCTTTTTTTTTTCTCTGTTTTCTTTTCAAGTTCTTCTGTGGTGGTGTTTGTGCTTTGAATTGCTTGGGACTTTCCCTGTGCTTCTGTACCAGCTCTCATGAGCTGTTCAAAGGCTGTCATTGTCACTACTTCTATCTGCTCTAAAATCCACCTGGCTGTGGCCCTTCCAATGCTATTGTTTTTTCTTCAAGCCATTCTTTGATACTGACTCTCATAATGTTTTGATGTCTTTACTGTAGCCTCTTACACACTGGACTGAGTGATTGTTTAAAAATCTTTCACTATATCATACATGTGAAGTATAGTATGTCACACACCAACACAAACAATATCTCATTTGCAAGTGACGGGCGTCGACTTCACACTCCTAGTAATCATATTGTTGCAATATTTACAGCTGACTTTTAATCTGATATGAAATCATACGTGTGGTGTTTCATAAATTGTCACAAAAAATATTTGAAAAAAAATCATAATAATTTTTCTGTATAAGGAATATTGTTATGCATCAATCAAAAAGTCCCGACCAACAGATTTTAACCTACTGACCAAGCAAATGCGAGCTATAGACTGAAAACTGCAAACAATGTTACACCTCTTTTCTGATTTTTGTGTGCTTTTGCATATTTCTTCAAAAAACAACAGCAAATATCTATAAGTGACACATCAGTACTTACAGTAGATTCTCCTGATCAAAGCAAGTCCAAACATTTTATTGTATTATGAATTAATCATGACATATCCTCTAAATAATAGGAGTCACAAGGTCACATTTGGCAAATATCATCTCACATTTCCTGGTCATTAGTGCTGACTCAATAAGTCGCATACTCGCAAATGTCATATCATTGGATGGCAGTGACTATGACATAGATGTCCATATATGGACATAATGAGACACAGATGAGGGTATGCATAATTTAAAAAATACACCATTAAAAGCAGGGACAAACAATGTAGATTGTTTCATGTGAATGTGTAGGTGGGGTATGGGTGTACTTGGGTGTAAGAGTGTATAAGGGGATTGTGTTCAAGACGTTTTTAAATGATTCAATGGTTTATGTGCAATGTAATTGTTTTGAACCTGGATCCCAATTTGGAGAGATTTTGGATATGGGAGGGGGACTCATAGAGCCAAATGCTGCAACTATTTATTTCTTTGAAGTGTCTGGCATTACTTAGTCAATTGGAGCTTTATTGTCATCTCAACCATATACATTAAAGCACAAAGTTTGATGAAATAACATCTTTCATGACCAAAGGTGCAATGTACAACATGACAAGACATCAGCACAATCAGACAGATCACAAGAGGATGAATGGGAGGGGGAATAAATAATATAATATCTATACATATAGCTGCACATATATAAAATATATAAAAATACAAATATACAAATACCTATACCTAAATATGAAAATAACAAAAAGGACTTTTGGGAGGGAGGCACATCAGAGAGGCTGTAACAAATGCAGATGATAGACTAAGGACTACAAGAAACAGTGCAAAATGGCAGGTAAGTAGTGTAAACATGTATTATATGTGTAAGTCTTTTGTGCAATTACACTGTGCAAAATATGAAAAATTTTGCAAGTATGCCTTGAGTTGAAAGAATTAAGATGTACTGTGGCAGAAATTTAACATCTTATTAAAGAAAGAAACATCCCCTAACAGGACAAATCAGTTATCAGGCAGGAGAAAAGCTGTTCATTGTATCTTTTAATTACTCCTCAGCAAAATGCCTTGGAGATATCATTCTTTAAAAGCACTCTGTTACAGTATGGTAAACAAAGAATAGAGGTTAATTTTATAAACTACTGAATTTACAGAACATATATTGTCAATCAATGCATTCATTTACTCTAGTTTGTTTGTTGGTTTACACCAAAACAACTTATCTATAATAATAAAAGGCAAAGCCCTCACTCACTCACTGACTGACTGACTGACTGACTGACTGACTGACTGACTCATCACTAATTCTCCAACTTCCCGTGTAGGTAGAAGGCTGAAATTTGGCAGGCTCATTCCTTACAGCTTACTTACAAAAGTTAAGCAGGTTTCATTTCGAAATTCTACACGTAACGGTCATAACGGTCGATAACGGTCGACAACGTCCGCCATGTTGAACTTTCTTATTTATGGCCCCATCTTCACGAAATTTGGTAGGCGGCTTCCCTGCGCTAACCGAAACCTATGTATGTACTTATTTCGATGGTATGACGCCACTGTCGGCCGCCATATTGAACTTTCCAACATCACCAATTTTCAAACTTCCCGTGTAGGTAGAAGGCTGACCCCATCTTCACGAAATTTGGTAGGTGACTTCAAATAAATTTATTATTGATTTGATCATCTTTTTACTAGCCATTTTTTAAAATTTGTTATTCCAGATTCTTACCTGTTTGTGCTTTCAGTTTACAAATTGTCAAAAAGGTCTCAAAAGCACTTGTTGGCCTCCACTGTGTTTCTGATAATTAGAATTTTCAGTTTACATTTTGCAATTGAAAAAGTGTGATATTCATGATTTTGTGGAATGGTGTACTGAAAAATATCAAATACAAACACTTGCATATGTGGATTTTTGTGTTTTTGTTTACGGACAATTCAAAAACCAGAAATCAATACTCTTAACCTAGTCTATTGTGAATTAATTTATTTTCTTTGACCTTTTCCTGGATCTGTGTCAACCATCACAATACAAATGACTCCCACTTTATTCTTGCCTTCATGATTTTAGTGATATTCTAAAGCAAAGCAACCTGGAGCAATATGAATCCATAACTGACCTGCATCAGAGCAAATAAACCTAGCATCTTGAAGTTAAATGGAAGAAGAAAAAGGAAATCTCATCAGCAAAGGTTCTAGATGGTTGAAAATGTTCAGTTATTTTCAGGTAGAATTCTTATGCCCTCTGATTAAGTTTACTAACAGACATAAATAGTCAAAACAGACATACAATATATAAATCAACAATGCAGAATAAAAGACAAGACACAATATTGAAAAAGTATGGATTTAATAGTCATGGTGCCACCCTGTGCCTACCCATTATAGTCTAAATATTGTGAGTTCTGCAGATATGTATCTCATGGAACACAAAGCATTTAATTGTCTCCATAAATACTCAGGAACCCAAAGAAACACAGTAACTCTGCAATAGATAAGTTGAACACAATTCCCAGGAATCTTTTAATGCAGAATTGTATGACAAAGGCAGCAACATGTTTCTTTGTCTGATGGTGGTCAGAGTTGTGACAGTTAGGGTTCTGACATCTTTAAGAGTAGGGTTCATTCAATATTTTTAGAGAGAGGATCACGAAATTAGCTGTTGTCACGACAAAGTAAAGGACAAAAGTGCCAGCTGATAGATCCAGCAACTAGTTAAAAGGGGAATAACAAGAATTAATGTCAAAGGGGAGCCAAGGCCAAAATGGCAAAAGAAAGCCCGATAAACAAAAATGTAACAATTTTTAGTACTATCCACAAACTCCAATAATAAAAGGTGCACAACATGGGGTTATATATGTGTCATGTTGCTGACATCATTGGTGAGACTTCTGAGACATGTACCCAGTAATCTAACCTTATATCTTGATGATGAATATACAAAATGGTGAGCCTATTTAAACAAGATGGTGTTGTGGAAGAACACTAAAATATGTAACACATTTCAAGGTTGTGAAAATTAGTTTATTTAGAAGAAACAATTACATTTTCTGATCCATCCTGTTTCAAACCTAAGAAGAGTAAAAAAAATTCCTTTGATTTAGAGAAAGACAAAAAAACTGAATTTACTATCCAGGTTTCTATCTGATGTAAAAAGGTTTGCACTATACTGATATCCCACAGACGAAGAGTTTCTTTGGCGCCATAAAGAATGTAGGATTGTCACAAAAGTTGAAGAAGACTTGCTCTGTATGCAAGTAAAAGTATTACCCAACAAGAGTGGTATGCTGTACCACTGTGAATGGTTTCCTGGAGTAAAAATGAGTAGTACCACTATGCATGGCTTCCTGGAATAAAATGTAAGGCACCAAAGTGAGATGGTGTCAAAGATGTAAGCCTGTGGCCCTTCCTTTGGATGCTGGGCTGGCAGCATTCAACACATGCTAAAGGTTTCTGGCTCACTAACAATTCTACCAAGCCAAGGCAATCCTACAATAATCTTTTTGAAGCTCTTGCACAACCCAGGAAACTTCCACCCAAGAAATTGCCTTTTACGCACTACAAGAGACTGCCACATTCCCTCCTGGACTTCTACAACAAACACACTTTTGACTATGAATGTATAACACAGGATAACCCCAAGATGGAGTTTAAGAACTGCACCCTGACAGGGTTATGTCGAGGTTGGCGTTAGGAGGAAAGTTAGGCAAAGACTCACTGGTGGGAAGTACAGGAGCTGTGAACAGACATAGAGAAAGAAAGAGATGGGATATGAAAAGGTAGAGATTTTGTGAAAAAGTATGGAAGCAGTAAACTAAGGTAGGCCTTCACCTTATACTAACAGAAAAGGTCTGTCTTTAAAGGCCTGTAGGGCAAAATATCACTTTTTTCTGCATTGGAATTTTCATTAAAATTTTATACTTTTCCCTTTCTTTGGCTCTTTCTACTGGCTTGGGGTTGATGAGGGCTCATCGAAAGCAATAATGTCCAGAGGGAACAGGTATGGGAAAAAAATAATTAGAGTCTGACAGAAGCAAATCGAAGAATGCAAAATTAAATTTGCACAACCTATCTGGGGCCGAAACATTAAATATGGCACTATTAAATGTTAGAGCTTTAACTAACAAAACGTTTTTTATCAACGATCTTATTAGTGATAAAAAAATAGATTTTATTGCACTAAGTGAAACGTGGCTTAACTCAAACGGCGCGGCGGTTTTAATCGAATCTGCGCCTCCGGATTACAGTTTTACTCGTGCAGACCGCCAGGGGAAAAAGGGGGGCGGATTGGCTAACATTTACTCGAGCCGGTTAAAATGTAAAAATGTCAGTTTTGGTAAGTTCAAGTCCTTTGAATATCTCGCCGTTGTTATCCAAGGAGATGCTCAAGTTCTAGTATTATCCGTGTATAGACCTCCAAAATGCAACGCGTCTTTTATTGAGGAATTCTCTGACTTAATGTCAATTTTAATTACTAACTATGACACACTCCTAATAGTTGGCGACTTTAATTTTCATATAGATAATCAGTGTGATCTAAAAGTAAAAGAATTTATGAACCTCCTGGATTCATTTGATTTGAGGCAGCTCGTAAATCAGCCTACACATAAAGCAGGTCATACGTTAGACTTAGTGATTACTAAAGGACTGAAAGTTGATGTAAAGCAGGTCATTGATATTGGTCTATCGGACCATTTTCTTCTACTTTTTAATATAGAAATAATGATAAAAAACACTCATGAGAAGCATATTGTTAAAAAACGCTTCTTTGACTCAGCAGCAGCTTTAAAACTTACAAACATTCTAAGCAATCAGTCCGTTTATAGTGCCAACTATAATAGCGAGGATAATGTAAATAGTAAGGTGGAAAAATTTAATACTAAAGTGAGAGCTGCTGTTGACATAGTTGCACCTGAAAAGACCTGAAAAATCCTCTAGTATTGTTATACCATGGAAGACCCAAAGAGTGTCGGACTTAAAGAGAACATGCTGCAGAGCTGAACGTAAATGGAGGAAGACTAAACTAACTATCCACTATGAAATATTAAAAGTCAAAATAACAGAATACAATAACACTGTCCGTCTTGAGAGACGCTGTTATTTCTCCAAGATTATAAATGACAATGCTAGTAATCCCAGAGTCTTATTTTCTACAATTGATCACCTACTAAACCCAGGTAACTCACAGGAATGCCTCCTAAGTACTTCCAGTAAAACCTGTGAGGCTATCGCTGTATTTTTCAATCAAAAAATTAATGATATTAGAAATAACATAGTATATCCCTCAAACACTAAGGATCCTCCTAAACCCCAGCATCCTGTTATAAACCAATTAAACTCTTTCACTAGGATAGATTTACCTGATTTACAAAAAATAATATCTCAATTAAAATCCTCCACCTGCGTCCTTGACCCAGTACCAACAAGGCTTTTCAAAGAAGTATCAGGCGTGCTAATTGATAATGTTCTGGACATAGTAAATTCGTCATTAGATACGGGGGTCTTCCCAGACTGTCTTAAGACTGCTGTAGTTAAACCCCTTCTTAAGAAACATAATCTTGACCCCTCGGCCCTTGAAAATTTTAGACCCATCTCTAACCTGCCTTTCTTAAGCAAAGTTCTGGAGAAAGCAGTCATTATGCAGTTAAATGACCACCTAAATAAACATGCTATTCTTGATAAATTTCAGTCGGGTTTTAGAATAAATCACAGCACAGAAACTGCACTCGTTAAAGTAGTAAATGATTTGCGAGTGAATGCAGACAGAGGCCATATATCTGTTCTCATCCTCTTAGATCTGAGTGCTGCATTTGACACTATTGATCATAATATTCTTAGAAATCGCCTTAGTCAATGGGTGGGCCTCTCTGGCAGTGTCTTAAATTGGTTTGAATCCTACCTGACAGGGAGAAAATTTTTTGTTAGTTGTGGTAATTACAACTCAAAGACACATGATATCCGATTTGGTGTTCCACAAGGCTCTATCCTGGGTCCGCTGTTATTCTCAATCTACATGCTTCCGTTAGGTCAGATTATCTCAGGGCACAACGTGAGCTACCACAGCTATGCTGATGACACACAGCTGTATTTATCAGTAGCACCTGATGACCCCGATTCTATTGATTCACTAACACAATGTCTGACTTGTATCTCAGAATGGATGAATAGTAACTTTCTCAAGTTAAATAAAGAGAAAACTGAAATCTTAGTGATTGGCAATAATGGATACAATGAGGCTATTAGAAATAAACTGGATACATTAGGATTAAAAGTCAAGACGGAGGTAAAAAGCTTAGGGGTAATTGTTGACTGTAATCTGAATTTTAAATCGCATATTAATCAGATCACTAGGACAGCATTTTTTCACTTAAGAAACATAAGTAAAGTTAGACCTCTTATATCACTGAAAGATGCTGAGAAATTAGTTCACGCGTTTGTTTTCAGTCGACTAGATTACTGTAACGCACTCCTCTCAGGACTACCCAAGAAAGACATAAATCGTTTGCAACTAGTGCAGAATGCAGCTGCTAGAATCCTAACTAGGAAAAGAAAATCCGAACACATTTCTCCAGTTCTGATGTCACTACACTGGTTACCTGTGTCATTCAGGATTGACTTTAAAATTCTGCTTATGGTTTATAAAGCCTTAAATAATCTCGCCCCTTCTTATATATCGGAGTGTCTGACACCTTATATTCCAAATCGTAACCTCAGATCCTCAAATGAGTGTCTCCTTAGAATTCCAAGAACAAAACTTAAAAGAAGTGGTGAGGCGGCCTTCTGCTGCTATGCACCTAAAATCTGGAATAGCCTGCCAATAGGAATTCGCCAGGCTAATACAGTAGAGCACTTTAAAACACTGCTGAAAACATATTACTTTAACATGGCCTTTCTATAACTTCAATTTAACTTAATTTAACTTAATCCTGATACTCTATATGTTCAATTTCCTCATAATAACTATTCAGGGTAGCTCTACAATCCGTACTGACCCCTACTCTCTTTTCTGTTTCTTTTTCCGGTTTCTTTGTGGTGGTGGCCTGCGCCACCTCCACCTACTCAAAGCTTCATGATGCTCCAACAATGATGGATGGACTAAAAGGCAGAATTCTACGTGACCATCATCATCAAGCCTTTCCGTGAGAACCCTAAATCCAAAGAGGACTGTTTCATTTATGTTAGGTAGAATGCCCAGAGGGGACTGGGCGGTCTCATGGTCTGGAATCCCTACAGATTTTATTTTTTTTTTCTCCAGCCGTCTGGAGTTTTTATTTTGTTTTTTCTGTCCCCCCTGGCCATTGGACCTTACTCTTATTCGATGTTAATTAATGCTGATTTATTTTGTTTTCATATTGTGTTTATTTTTCTATTCTTTATTATGTAAAGCACTTTGAGCTACTGTTTGTATGAATATGTGCTATATAAATAAATGTTGTTGTTGTTGTTGGGGCCTTAATACCAATAGAGAATAAGAACTGTTTGTCAGAAACAAACACACATGCACAAAGTCAGAGAAAAATAATAGGACACTCTAATCAGTGGGATGTAATGCCATTATATCTGATCAGCAATGGGAATATCATCCATAAACACCATGGTTGTGTCCATAGGATACAAACACAAAACAGCTGCATCCAAACAAACAACCAGAGAAAGCAGCACCATTGTGGCAAGACTGTAAAAATAATAAATGCTGAGAAAAGGAAGTCCTATCAATTTCTCAATGAATAAAACTAAATTAAGATGAAATTCAGAATCATTACAGGGCTTGAATGGCTACTGACTACTGGCTTTGCTGACATACGCAGCATATGTTCCATGCTGACATCATCCTTTCTGGTAATTAAAAGAGAGTGTTTGCCACATCTGAAGGCATGTTTAATTTTTTGCTATCATATGTGTCCTAAAATGTTATTTTTGGTTGTCATTAAGGGGTTAGAAAATATTTTGTACAGGTTCTTTTCTCTTTGGAAGAATTGTTGCTGTTTTTCCAGCAGTACATGGAAAGAAATTACATTATGATAAAGTAAGTGACTATTCATGTAAGGATGGGAATAAGGGCAAAACATCAGTTGGAAAGATGGGGAAGGCATTTAACCAAACATAGTGTAGGAAGCAATTCTATTTCCTTTAGAAACTAAGAGTAGCTCGGTGTTAAGAGAAACAGTTGCAGGGGTAAAAATACAAGAGACGTCAAAGAAGGGCCTAGAGGTATTTCAATGATGATTCACTTCTCTTCACTTTTTTCTTTTAAAAGTGTACTTGAAACTCTGTGGAGAAATACAAAGAGAGATCAATATGGTTATTAACAAGGAATATGAAATATTTCAAAATAGGTTTTGTAGGGACTTTCATCCTAACAGCTCAAATATGCTTCCTGATACAATCTGCAAGCCATGTTCCTGTTTCTTCTATGTAGATAACTGGATGTTTCATACAAAAAAGGTAGTAGATACTACGTTTGGACTGGCATGAGGATCCTTGTTTTATGTTATACTTTCTAAAGGGACCAGATACAACTAGGTATTGTTGGTGACATATTTGCAAGTGATACAATGGCTTCTGTTACAACTGAAAGTACCAGTCAGTGAACATGATTCTGCTTTGTGTAGTGAGCTGAATATATTTGTGTAAATTAAAGACGACAGTAAATGTAAAGACGACCGAAGGAGATGAAGCAAGGATTTAGGAAAAAGCCTCTTGTAGAAGGATCCATCTCTGAAATGGATACCTTTTGTTTAGTGACATAAGAGAGTGTTAGAGGTAGAAAAGGGAGAACCAACAGAAGTTGGTCTCTAAACTTAAAAGAAGTGGTGAGGCGGCCTTCTGCTGTTATGCACCTAAAATCTGGAATAGCCTGCCAATAGGAATTCGCCAGGCTAATGCAGTAGAACACTTTAAAATACTGCTGAAAACACATTACTTTAACATGGCCTTTTTATAACTTTACTTTAACTTAATACTGATACTCTGTATGTTCAATTCTTCATAATAACTATTCACAGTGGCTCCAAAATCCATACTGACCCCTACTCTCTCTTCTGCTTCTTTTTCCGGTTTCTTTGTGGTGGCGGCCTGCGCCACCACCACCTACCCAAAGCATCATGATGCACCAACATTGATGGACTGAAAGCCAGAAGTCTACGTGACCATCATCATCAGGTCCTTCCTTGAAAACCCTAAATGCAAAGAGGACTGTTTGATTTATGTTAGGTAGATTGCCCAGAGGGGAATGGGCGGTCTCTTGGTCTGGAACCCCTACAGATTTTTTTTTTTTTTCTCCAGCTTTGGAGTTTTTTTTTTGTTTTTTCTGTCCACCCTGGCCATCGGACCTTACTTATTCTATGTTAATTAATGTTGACTTATGTTTATTTTTTATTGTGTCTTTTATTTTTCTATTCATTTTGTAAAGCACTTTGAGCTACATTTTTTGTATGAAAATGTGCTATATAAATAAATGTTGATTGATTGATTGATTTACTGGTTTTACAGTCAGTTGTGTTCTTGCATTAAGGGAGTGGGAACAGCCTGTTATTTATTAACATATGGTGACGTGTGTCCCTGTCTGTACCACAAAACACGACACGGAGCCTCAGTACTTTAGAAAAACCAGCTTTTATTCAGCTTGAAACAAAAACAGCTTGGTTATTTATTGTAGTGGGATCTACCATTCTCCTAAACACAGACACAGCAATCCGGCAGGGTTGTGGCCACGTTAGTGGCCAAGTAATCCTGTTCCCTGCATTTATAATGTTCCTTGTATCACCCATCGATGGCAAGCACTTATACCGTGACCGTGATCAACTCAGATCTGCTTTAGCTGTGAGCTGCTTCCGCGTTGGGAGCCTGTGGTTGCCCCGGCAACTGATAAACTGTCTTCCATAGACACGGCGATCACGCTTCGGGACCTTCTTCGGCGTGTCTTCCCGTTGTGGGAAGTTCCAAATGAGTTTAGAAATATTACAGTATGTTTACATGTATTATGGCTGTTTTTATTGTTTTTATACTGTTATATTTCACACTTGTTATGTTATCTCCATTGATTTTTGTGTGTTATTGGTTCTTTATGACTTTAATCTTTTAATCATGTCATGTTTTTGTGGGCTGAGCTCCAAGAGGCAGGATCACCCTGACATCACCACTTCTGAGCATTCCCTCTGGCCATATAAATGAGCCAAGAAGACCTAGCAGTGGGAATCATTTGTCTGTAGAGAAGTTGTTAAGTATTGTGTTGCTTGTTGGATTTCTATGGTTTTCTGATTTTTTTCAAGCTTTTTATCAAGAAATCTAATTATTAGACTTTGTATTGGGACTTTGTTTTCGATTGTCTTTTAGGTAAATCCTTTGTGTTTTTTTTGCTCATTTGACAATTTCTTTGTGTTCTGATTCTTTTTGTAAATAAATTCTTACTGAATAAAGATTTTTTGTTTGTCCTTTTTATGCAAGCCATAGGCTGACATTTATCCTTCCTCTTGTGAAGTGCTTGCTAACTTTTGGTCTATTCTAATTGTTTTTAGCAGCTTCCGACCTTGTGCCCACTCCAGCTGAAGCCAGAAGTTAGCCCTAAAGGCCTGGCTGAAGTCAAGGCTGGCCCTGCTGGGAGGACTAGGTAGGCTTGTTGTTTACCTGATTGCTTTGCCTGTTTCATTTCTGACCTGTGTACTCTCTTTAAATGTTTCTAAGCTCACATAATCATGTACTGGTTATTTTTGGACCTGAAGTCTTATTACAGTAATTACTTATTTAGAAAAATATTGATTCTTGTTTCATGTGAAAGTACCTTGGTGTCAGTTGCTGCAAACCTGTTTCTAGATAATTGACTGGACCAACTGGCTCTGCAGTGCTTACCATTGGGTATAAGTGTTCATGAGCAAACTGAACTGTCCTGTTAATAGAGTTTAACGGTTATCATCCATATTAAAATGAGGACTGCTTGTTGTTACTGTTTTTTTTTCCCAACCGCATGTGTCTTATCTTATCTTATCTGCATCAAGCTTTTCTCTGTCAGGACCATGCAGCACACACCAGTGAAATGGTATATAATGACCAGTACAATCTGCTCCCTTAAAGAAAGAAGATCAATATCAATAATGTATCATTCACTACACAAGACATTATATTACATCTTGATTTTCTTCCAAAGTCGAGGAGAAAATAGTGGAGGAGAAATAGTCGAGGAGAAATACAAGTGAAAGAACAAAGTCAGGGCAAAATAACCATTAAAATTGAAAGTCATAATGAGAAAGCATCAGAGCTAAATCATAAATCAAAAAAAGATTCAAAAGGCAGTGCTTTGTTTCAGTGACCAGTAAACAAAAAAAAAAAACAATAAAATGAGTAGCTAGCTAGGATTGGTCCAATCTCGGATAAAAGTGACTGTTTTGGGGGAACATTTATAGTGGTGTACCAAGACATCTCGACAGATGCATCCACAATGCATCATGGGAGAATCTCCATGGAAATGGATGACACAAACGCACATGTTGTCAAACCCAAATGACAATGGAAAAAAAGAGTAAAAAATAGTCAACTTCAAAATGAAAGCTCTAAGTAAAATTCTGACTGTAGAATTGGATTCCTTGGATTTTAAAACAACACCAAGATGAATTTTCAAAACTCAAATCAGATAAATTTAAAAAGACCATTAGGGGAAGCCTACATGTTCTCCTTCCAATTCATGAAAGCACAGTCAGCAGTCTGAGGCTCCTATTTTAAAGAATCCTAGTTCAGAAAGAACAGGTATGTATGTAGAAAATCCATTTTTGTTGCTTTCTGGCCTTGTGCAGCTGCTGCTGCTGTCTAGTGTGTACTTTCAGTTGTGAAGTGTGTGTAGTCTACATCTTCTTTTCATGTTACCAGTGGGTTGTCCTTTGATTCTAAAATTAAGTTGTTTCCGTTTCAATTTTGGCAGTTCTTAAACTAAGCTCATGGCTAAACTTTCACTTTTGTTTATAATGTCTATATATGGAGTGGCATGGTGGCACAGTGGGTAGTGCTGCCACCTCACAGTTAGGAGACCGGGGTTCGCTTCCTGGGTCCTCCCTGTGTGGAGTTTGCATGTTCTCCCTGTGTCTGCGTGGCTTTACTCAGGTTTCTTCCCACAGTCCAAAGACATGCAGGTTAGGTGCATTGGCGATTCTAAATTTCCCCTAGTGTGCGTGTGTGTGCCCTGTGGTGTGCTGGTGCCCTGCCTGGGGTTTGTTTCCTGCCTTGTGCCCTGTGTTGGCTGGGATTGGCTCCAGCAGACCCCTGTAGTTAGGATGTAGCGGGATGGATATTTATATATATGGCTATATTTTGTAAGATATATATACAATGTCAGAGGTTATCATGATCTGATATAAATTGTGATTGAATTGTTTTATTGAATTTTTTGTGACATAAAAGGTGTGTAAACATGCATGTTTCACTCATCATTAGCAGAAGCAGAACATATATTATTGATTAGGTAAATGAATGTGTATTTTTGAGATGTATGTAAAACAATTTTTTGTATTGTAATAATTGACTAGAATTGTCATGCCAAACATTTCATGTTTTAGGTGTTACAAGGATTGCTCCTAACTGATTGAAGGGCCTGTACACAACATGAAAAGGGTATTCTCTGTTTATAAAGAAACTCCTCATTGTAAATGTGTTATTACAGTCAACTTAATTGCTTTAAGTCAACTTAATTGCTTTAAGAGTCAGCAGCATCCATGAGACTATAAAGGAGGAAGAGAGGTTTTAGTGTATGAACTGGTTGACTTGTAATAAACAGAGGTTTTATGTCTTTGTAATACAATAGAAAGACTGATATCAAGGAATGGCAGATTTGTGGCAGATACATAGATTGAGAACACGAGAGATGGTTTCTGAATTTCTGTAACTGGCAGCACCAGCACAATCATTGATATATTTTTTGTACACATTCAGTACACAGCCTAGATAGGAAGACAAGAAGAGGAATTCTTCAGAAGATTCATAAAGTGACCAGAAGGGATCTGTCAGTATTTTATTAGTAAATTAACAGTCAAGGAGGATGTGAAATTGATTAGAATGTAAGAGTGAAATACAATCTATAGAAAAGGAAACACAAATGGTCTTAGTTGTTCATTTTCAAAAATGTTCATGTATGAAACGGTTAGTAGTCTCCTGGTAGCTATCAGGACTATTAAGGAGGTAGTGATTGGATGACTGTAGAGGGAGAAGTGCTACTAAGATTTAAAAGACTGAAATCAAATAAATAGCCAGGAACAGACAAACTTTATATTTGAGTACTTAACAAAGTTTCAAAGTTATTAATTACCAACCAACAAGACATATACTTTTCACAAAATGCTGCACACTGAGGAAAGAACTACCTAAGGGCTGGAAAATAGCAAACATTGTCACCTTATATAAAAAAAGGTAATTGGACTGATCCTAGTAACTATATACTTATATACAGTGTATATATTTCTCCATTATAAAAAAAAATCCTGGAAAGGAAAAGCAGGGCAATGATACATGATCTTCTCAGAAATTCTCGGAAGACACTTAAAAGACCCGTGAGACACAAACAACATCAAATAACACTCAGTCTTGTAAAGGCACATAGAACACAGAGATCCTGTGCTCTCAGCACATATAAAGCGTATAAGGACAATGCGTTCTAGATGAAACGTCAATGAAAGAAGAAGAAAGAGCAGCGCGGAAAAAAGAGACCCAAAAGCATTAGAGAGAAAAAAAGGCAGATAAAAGATTATGATAGCAGTGGAATTCAAAAGGCTCAAACAAACGATGGCGTGATACACATGCGGAGAAAGGTAAAGAATATGAAAGCAGTACAATTCAAAAGTATTGTAGCGTCCCAGCCAGGTTGAAGCCTTTTTTGTTTTAAGTGAGTGTAAGGTCTGATTGAGGGAGGGTGGAGTACAGCACAGAAGACTGATAGCAGCACGACAGTACCTCCTTAGCATGCGTTCAGCCGCCCCCCCTTGGCAGCACGAGCAGCATTATACGTCCTGAGAAAGAGATTTAACCACGCCTGGGTCCAGAAATAAAGGATAAGTATTGTGTTTACAATGACACGCGAGACAAGGCAGTGAGACATCATTTAAAACAAGTCCATGGACATCTAACCTAGCAGTTGTTGGATTGCTGTTGGTAGACATGGTTCATGTGCTCCCAGCCCTTAAAACAACAACAAGAGACAAGCAAAACACGCAGCTGCAGAAAAAAAAGCCTGCAGATGATAAGAATGCTTCTCCTTAGTGTGCATTCAGCCAAACTAACCCTCGACCCCACCCCCTTCACAACGCGAGCGACAGAGATGCAAAGTGGCAAAAGTACAGCTGCTGTACAGGCTTTGAAATGGTCGGGCAGCGAGATAAGCAGAACAGGCAGCTCGCCAGCAGCAGAAAGACAGCAGATGATCCGACGGCATCTCCTTAGCGTGCGTTCAGCCTCACCCCCTTCACAACGCGAGCAGCATTATACGTCCTGTGAAAAAGAGATGTAACCACGCCTGGGGCCGGAAATAAATATTGTTTTTACAAAAGTTTTAAAACAAAAGTGAAAATAATACATATGTAACAATTCCCATGAAACTAACAATCTTTTTAAATTGTATATCCGGTAAACCAAACCCGGGGGTGGGCGAGTGAAACGAGCAGTGGGCAGAGCCCCCTAGTATATATATATACTGTATATATACAAACACTATTCTATCCCTGACCATCTCATTTTCGTTTGCATAAGCCAGTCCTTCACCAGCAATTTTAACTTATGTACAAAGTGATCAAAAGTCTCGTTTATACCCTGCATCCTCTCATTAAACTAGTATCTCGCGAATATCATATTCGTCTTAGACATGACAAATGCCAGCGGCAGCGTGTCTATGAACTTAATTTAAATTTAAGCTTTACACCTTGCTTTCCTATTTTAACTCCATTACAAAGTGATCCAAAATCTCGTTTATACCTTGTGTCTTCTCATTAAACTTGTATCTCGCGAATATCGTATTCGTCGTAGGCATGACAAACGGCAGCATGTCTATAAACTTAATTTAAACTTACGGTTTACACTGTGCTTTGTTTCCGCAGTAGCTGCACTTATGAATATGCTTGTATGCGTCACTCGCTTCATATTCTTTTGCTGCCTTCTCAATTGTGTAATGCGTTTTTTGTTCAGCGCTCTTTGGAGCTCTTCCTTGTTCTCTGCATACTGCGTTCACAGTCAGTTCACGTGAGCTGCTCTCTTGTGTGATCTTGCGATGTCCACGGCTTTATTTAATGTTAGCTAAGACCCGGCACTTAAAAGTTTCTCTCGCACTTTCGCTGAGTTTCTGCCAAACGCTAGACCATCTCATCTTCGTTTGCATAAGCACAGTCCTTCACCCGCGAATATTTACCTTATATGGGCAGACACTCAATTACGTGGGAGGCGTGATGATATGGGAAGCAACTCTGCCTCACACGGCAACCGAGCTGCAGGCTATGGCTGTATATATGTCGAAAGTAGGTTCCAGTTATGACCGTTACGCGTAGAATTTCGAAATGAAACCTGCCTAACTTTTGTAAGTAAGCTGTAAGAAATGAGCCTGCCAAATTTCAGCCTTCCACCTACACGGGAAGTTGGAGAATTAGTGATGAGTCAGTGAGTGAGTGAGTCAGTCAGTCAATGAGGACTTTGCCTTTTATTAGTATAGATATGTGTGTATAGTATGTATAAATATATTATGTGGTTTCTGAACTCTTTTGGGACCCGGGCAACTACAGAAGCAACTATGAGCCAATCGTAGTCACGCTATAAGTGCCTGTCCTTGATGGGTGATGCAAGGAACATTATAAACGCAGGAAACAGTATTACTTGGCCACTAACCTGGCCCCGACCCTGCCTGTTTGCTGTGTCTGTGTATAGGAGAGTGGTAGATCCCAGTACAATAAATAACCGTGCTGTTCCTGTTTCAACTGAATAAAGCTGGTTTTGCTAAAGTACTGAGACTCAGGCACATGTTTTGGGGTGCAAGACAGTGACTTGCAAGTCACTATAAATATATATATATATATATATATAGTAAGGGAAGGCCAGCAGCTCAACCGTGGGTGGGTGCCGCCAGGGAGTCGTGCTTTCCTTGTAGCCCGGAAGTACTAGAAAGTCACGGGGATGGAAGCCCCGAAGTGCTTCCGGGTTGATTAAAGAACTTTAATTCTCCGTTTGACCCAGAAGTGCTGACGTGGACAGAAGAGCAAGAACTATATAAAGGACTGCTGAAGACCCAGCAACCAAGCCAGAGTCGGGTGGTTGGTGGATGAAGCTTGCTGGGAAGTGTGGAGGAGAAGAGAATTATAATTATTGTGTTATTGGATTGTGTTATGGTGGCTGTGGTACTTAGGGAGCACTATGCAAGAAGAAAACAATTAAAAATACTTCTTGGTGCTTTTACGTGGTGTCCTGAATGTCTGTCTGTTGGGTTTAAAGGGGCAAAATTGAACCCTAACATTCACAATACATATTGTCACAAACTCAACAAATGCCACAGAAAGGTGTGGGTCAGCCACCTGTATATTATTTCCTGGCTGCAAAATAGGATGAATTATTGTACTGAACAGAGTCCATAAAAAAACTGACTAGAGATGATCAAAATGCCGGTTTTAAAGGCAAACAGAGGAAATTACGTCATCAATGGGGCTGAAACTGGAAGTGGTGTCATTAGGGCTGGGGACGGAAGTGACGTCATTAGTCATGGGATGGGAAGTGAAGTCATCAGGACCAGGCGGAATCCCATAACTGGTCTGCAGAGAAGTGAGACAAAGAGTCAGTGTAGTCCGCCACCCCTTAGTCTGACGTGGAATTACTCTCATTCAGGCCCTTTAGCTGCCTCCTATGCGTACATGTGTGACAAGGCCACCCTCATTCCTGACCGAGAGGTTTTGAACCCGAAAAAGAGCATCAGCGTTGGTGTGAACAGAACCCCAACAATAAATGAGTGAAAACTTGTAAGGCAGTAGGTCAAGAAACCACCTGGTGACCTGCGGATTCGATGCCTTGTGTGGGCCATCCACTGTAAAAGTGCAAGGGTGAATTCCCGGCCCAAGAGGTAGTATATCAGCTGCATAATTGCCCATTTGATCGCCAAGGCTTCCCGCTTCACAGCTGCATACCTGGTCTCTCACTCCAACAATTTCCAACTCAGGAACATGATGCGGTGTTCAACACCATCGACGCTCTGGCTCAGAACAGCACCCAGGCCTGTGTCCGAAGTGTGCGTCTGTAGAATTAAAGGCTGAGAAAATTTAGGTGCTTTCAAAACTGGTGCTGACGTAAGGACGTGCTTCAAGTCACTAAATGCATCATTGGCCTTATCAGTTCATAATACATTGTTCAAGGCAGTCTTCTTTGTGAAATCAGTCAAGGGCACCGCTGTCTCCAAGAATCAGGGCACAAACCAGCGGGGTACCCCTCTAAGCTGAGAAATGCTTGGATTGCCGCTTGATTCACAGATGGGGCCATTTCAATATGTCATCTACTTTGGAGCACTGTGGCTTTATGGTACCCACCAGGTAGCCTATATATTTGGCTTTGTTCAATCCAAAGAAGCATTTCTTGGGATTAAGCCGAAATCTGGCCTCACCAAGTGTCCGTAATACCGCTCAGACCTGCTGTTGGTGTTCATTCCACATGCTGGAATAGATGCTGGAGCACTTTATCCACCAGGTGCTGGAAAGTTGCAGGAGGCCCATGTAACCCAAATGGAAGGACACAATACTGCCAGTGACCACTAGGGGTACTAAACGCAATGTTAACCTTTGTTGAGTCCATTAAAGGAACCTGCCAATACCCCTTTGTCATGTCAGGTATGTTCACTGGTGATACTGGATAGGCATCAAGCTGGGATTCTTGATTAAATTGATGGAAGTCATTGCAAAACCTCCAACATCCATCAAGGTTACTGACCAAGATGATGGGACTAGACCAGGGACTATGACTTTTTTCTACTACTCCTAGTTCTGGCATGTGCTTGATCTTAAGTTCAACTTCAGCTCTTTTTGCCTCAGGAAGATGATATTGGCATTCTCAAACTATAACCCCAGGTTCTGTCACAATATCGTGTGCAATCAGAAAAGACCTCCCAGATATTTCACTCACTACCTCCGGGACGGACAGAATAACTGATTCCAGCTCCCGTCGCTGTCTGGGACTTAAATCCACACCGAAATTAAGGTTATTCATGTGAGCAAAAAGTGAGCGGGGCTGACTGAAGGAGGGATCAGGATACCTATCCTTTCACTGCTTCAGCATATTTACATTATAGACCCACTCCCTCAGTTGATGATTGAGTTGTTTCACCAAATAGCCGACAAGTCCTTTCCTCTCCTTAACTTCATATGGACCTTGCCAATGGGCTAGTAACTTAGAACAGGAGGTAGGAACAAGGACCATGACTCAATCTCTTAGATGGAATTCCCAGAGAGGTGTGACCTCTGTCGTAGTATTGGGCCTGTGCTGCTTGTGCCTTTTCCATGTGAATTTTCAGAGAGGACAAATTTTCCCAAATCTATTGCAGAATTACGCAACATATTTTAATATGTTTGTAGAAGGAAGAACCTCTTCTTCCCACTTTTCTTTTAAAATATTCAATATGCCCCGGGGTTGTTGTCTGTACAATATTTCAAAAGGTGAGAACCTTATAGAGACTTGTGGGACTTCCCGATATGCAAAAAGGAGCAACTCCTTCAAAGTGGCCATTGGCCTCTTGTTAGCCTCTCTTACCAGTTTCCTCCATGCTTTTCCATCCTGTTTAGAGGGACAGTTGGATCCAGCGAGGGTCCTAGTAGTACCAAACACTTGCTACTTCTTTATTATGGACTTTACTGCGCAATATGGAAACTAGAGGAGCACAGTCCTTCCAAAGAACCTGCTGTAATTGGCATTCTGGAAGCACAAGTAAGTCAGACCTACTCTTTAATTTATGGCTAATAAAATCAAAACTTAATCCATTCTAACAACTTCTAGGTTCCCAGGTGGGCACCTAGGAGATGGGTGTGTGCTATCTTAGAAACCTGCACACAGTAAGTTCATGGGACTAACAACAATGACCTCATCACACCCTCATGCTCAGTCACACGGTATAACAAGTCCTCATTAAGCACAAAGTGCGGAAGTGATGTATGTTATCCATCGATCAGAACAACCAAATGTATGCCAGTTTTGAGGGAATCATTGTTCCATTGTTCTCTTTTGAATGAAAATTTACCTCTGAGAGTGGGTCTGGTGGACCACAGTGGGTGCAGTGATGTTCCATGATGTCTTGCCTTCCATCCATATGGGTACATCAGTGTGGGACAACATTATTTTGCTCACGTCATACTGGGTGTCCATGTGATTTCGCTTTGCTTCTGACAGCATGGTGTAGAGACAGCTTGAGATGGAATATCACTGTCTGTTGCAAGCCCCAGTGTTTTACGTAGGCTTATCTGTGTTTTTTCGCTTTTAATTTGTGATCATTCTTGCCCCTGTATCACTGGATAAGGTGAACAGCGCATGAGACATGCACGACCCCCAATAAATGATTATACAAGAGGTGGATCTGTACCATCCAATTTCTCTGTGGATACAGGTTAGAATGGTTGAACCGATTTCCCACTGTTGTGGAAGCATGTAATGTTGTGCTACAATGGAGATGTTGCTGCCAGGTTCTTTAAGTGCTCCTATTTTTTGCCCTTTGATTACAACCACCCAAATGTAAGAAAGAGATAAGGGATTGGCGGTGAGAGCTGCAGTCTGTCAGCAAACTGAATTTAGGGCATTTTGTGCTGGTATGGCTCACCTCCGCACACTTGGAACAGTGCATGTTTCTCCTTCAGGTCAATCAATATTTTTGTTTCATGATGTGTGGGCTCAGGATTAGCAACACATCCTGTCTTAGACTTGTGGCAACCTGCAGACTTTTCCGAACTCTCGACTTGCAAGTCTGCCTGTTGGTACTTGAGGGCTTCTATAATGGCATCCATGGACTTATATTCCTGTTGCTGGACCAGCTGGTCAAGTAAATTGGGTAGGGAATTTATTAGAATGTCACTGGCTACCAGTTCAACCATCATTTTTTTTTATCATTGGCCCCTAGTTTTAGCCAATACCTGATTCTGCCCCATAATTCGAATACCTGGGAGTGTGCTGGCCTCTCTGGGTCAAATTTCCACCTCATCAGGCCCTTGCCTGCAGGTCTGGACTGACACCATACCTCTGCAGCTCTTTGGCTTTGAACTAGTTGTAATCCACAGAGGTGCATTCATTAAAGTTATAATAAAACGGCTGATCCGGTCCCCTCAAGAACGGTATCAGTATGTGTATGGAGTTCTGCTGCCATGAATGGACAAAGGATGTCACATCCTGTAGCTCTGACATCTTTGCAACAATTTCTGCCAAGCATGCCACTGTAAGTGAATAGACCGACCATGATAAAGAGTTGGGGCACCACCCTTGTGAGCCTGTATAATTGGAATAATTGAAATAATTGCAAAAATGTCTTTTTTGGCAAAAGTTCCAAAATGAACTTTTTTCGAAATGCCTGAACTTCTGGACATAAGTCCTTCCAGCACTAAGGTCCATGTGGACAGACACCAGAAGTGACATCAGAGATGTTACAGCTATTGATCAACTGGTCTGCAGAGAGAGGTAGAGTGAGGGCATTAGAACACAGAGGTAATTACAAGCACCAGAACCCTTACGCTGTCCTCAATGTGCACTCACATGGCAATATTATATATA